>JBAMYA010074109.1:0-24679 GCA_037176975.1 Arrhamphus sclerolepis
AATTTCGCAGGATCACCACAATGACTGCAGCAAAAATCCCAAATTTAATTTAGATCTCACAGTATTGATTTTTATTTTTGATAAAACAAGTTTCAGAAGTATGGATCAGTGTGATATTAGCATAAATAGCCCCTGTAAGTGCATTAAGCTGTTCTCACTCTCTGGCCTGTCACACTTCCATCAGCTGGTGACTCAAGCTGGAGATTTATTGTGTCCTTGTGTCCTCTTCAGGCTCCTTTTATGGGTTAGTTCACTAAAAAGAAAAAAACAAAACATTGTTACATAATTAAACACATCATTGTGACTTTTTTGAGCTCAGCTGAATCAAAGTGTTCGATGTTTGAGTGAGAAGAAAATGAACAGATGGAAAAAAAAAACAAGCTTCAGAATGAAACAAGACAAAAAAACTTTAGGGAGGACATTTACTGGAAAAATAAAATCAATTGTTGTGTGCATGTAAGCATTCATTGTGGCACATGTGTCATGAGGCAGCCTCCGCTTGCTTTTCTCTTGAGTTCCTGTGTCTGCTTTGTTGTGGGCGGGGCATCTGACAATAAATCAGATCAATCAATGGTGCTGGTTTAAATCTCCAGTCTTGCTCTCCTTGCCCATCAGTTGCAGGTTGTTTTACTTTATGCACTTAATGGGATACCTTTGTTTTGTCATTTCAAAGATGGAGCTATGCGTTTTGTTTTTTGCAATTAAGTCATAGGAGTATTTGTCCTTTAACAAGATTCAGAAACCAGACATTGGTTGCTTTCTTAAAAATCAGTGAGTCATCCTGAATTCTTCTCCATCAAAAAAGCTTTTAAAAATCCTTAATTGCATGCTACTTTCCCCCCTGCACTTTTGGCTCTTTGGAGGAAGAAAAGAAATTTCTTGCTTCAACAAGAAAAAATGTGATGAACTTCAACTGTATTTCTTTGATTTGTTTCCAACGTATCCTGTGCTGAATTTCTTAGAACCAGGGATGTGAATGGTTTAGTCCCTTCTGCTTTAAACATCTGAGCATCCAGGGCACAACACACAGTTTGAGAGACACTGCATTTCACATTGAACTCCTACTGCACCTAATTATCAGGTGTACATGATACAAAACTCTTCATGAAAAGATAGTGACAATGTCAAAGATGATTTTGAACACACTTGACTGCTTGGCTCATCTTTCAAAATTCAATTTGATCATAAAACGCATCATTGGAGCACAGCCATGATTGTAGTTTAAGCTGTAGCTGTGAAATGCAGATATTACAAGTATGGCAGATTAATGTCTGAAGACGGAAAGTAACCAAAGATAACATTGCCATTGTTTATGATACAGAGTTTGCATGAATGTAGACGTTTTGCTGAGGCTGCTCTGGAAAATTCCTCTATACATCTTTCAAATCAAATCTGAAATTTCAACTCTGCTGCATGAGTTGAGGCTGGAAGCTGGAGGAGGTGTGCAGGAGCCAGACTCTGAGTTTAAGCTAGTAAGACCCGAGTCAGCAACTTAAAGGAGAATGCTTGGCCCTCAAGGGCAAATCTGAGTTATACGGTCTTCTAAAAATCTGACAGATCTGCAGAGCTGTTGGATTTTTTTTTGTTAGACAGAGGAGGGCTACACATACCATTTGTATTCATGTTCTAGAGGGGTTTTGCTATTTTTACCTGATTCAAAGTATACAAAGGATACAACATCTGATGGTAATTTAATTCTGTTAATTTGCCAAAAAAAACAACAAAAAAACTAATGTTTTGTGGTCTCACATGGTCTAAAGTAAATGGAGTTGAGCTGATTTGAGATCAATAATGAACACACCATGACGGATCAGGGTAATTCTGTGGATCTAAGAGCAAAAAATGAACTCCAAAAATGAACAAGCTAACAATTACTGAGGCATCTGCATTTTAAAGTATGCAGATGACTGTTGCAGGGAAATGAAAACGACCACAACCCTGTGGTTGACAACTTTAAGTGGTGCGAAGATTCTTACCTGCATCTAAACTTAGTAAAGACGAAAGATATGGAAATTGATTTTAGGAGGAATGCCAAAACACCTGAACCTGTTAGGATCAAGGGACGAGTCATTGAACAAGTGCAGTCCTATAAATACCTGGGGACAATCATTGACTCGATCCTAAACTTTAAAGAGAAGTGTACAGCTGTGAGCAGGAAGGGACACCAGCGGCTGTTCTGTCTGAGGAAAATGTTCCGTTTCCACGTTGATGGGACCATGATGACCCTGTTTTATCGTGCTTTTATTGAATCAGTTTTAACCTTTACACTTACAACATGGTTTGGAAACCTGCCCCTAAAAGAAAGGAGCTCACTCAACCAGATTATTAAATGGTCAGGTCGGTTAATTGGGGAAACACAGTTGGGTTTGGAGTCACTGTACATGAAGCAGCTGCAGCTGCTCGCCAGCTCCATCTCCAGTGATGCAGTAGTCATAACTTAGCGAGCGAGTTCCAGCCGCTGCCATCAGGAGAACTCGGACCACTGTCTATTAAATAAAACATGATGCACTTTACTGTTTCTTCTTGTTTGTCTGTTTATTTATTTATTTATTCAAGTCTATTTATTAGAAACCCTGATCCTGATTTTAACCTTTTTTATTGCTCCTTGCCTGGTGGGCAACATTGACTTTTATTCTGTTCAGTGAGCACTGGGACCGGCCGCTTATGTCTGTCTCTGTGATGTCTTGATGTCCTCTGTATGTGTCTTGTGCCAATTAATGACTCTTAATAATGTGTGTGTGTGATGCCTTCTCCTCTTTTTTACTGCAAAACAAATCTACCTACGGATACAAATAAAGTCAACTGAACTGACCTGAACTGTCAAATAGGCATCAAAGCCAGGAAACTGTGAATGTAGAAAGTAGATCTTACTTTCTTTTCTTTGGAAGCGTCTTTGTGCTCACTGAAAAGCATTATATAAATCCAGTGTATGGTTGTTATTATCATTTTCTGATCTAAGAAATATTTTTAACATGAGTTGCAGAGCAAATGTTTTAATATATTGATAAGACCAGTTGACGTTAGTGTAGTTGCTAATTATATTAGAATAAATACAGTGAACTAAGTGGTTTCTTATACAGTTGGTTTCTGCTTAGAAGTATTTTTGTCTTATGTGATGCACGCTTCAAATTAACCTGGTTACTCTTGATTCATTGCTGTTGCATATAAAGGTTTTTTTTCAGAATGTGGGTGTAATGACCAAAAAGAATTATTTCACAGTGAAAAAAAGAAATGCACCATTCATGTTAAATTTGCATTCTCAACCACATTTGATATCTACAATTTATTATTGCATTAAGAGGACTTCGCATCCTCCTGGACGAGACGCCGCTGCAGCAGAGAGGAGTACGTGTAATGTGACAGAAGAAGCATATTTATGGATGATTTGTTACACAAACCACCCCGCCACACCGTCAGAGTGTAATAAATAGTCAGCATGACATACTTTCCCCTTTTACTTTGTGTTAGAGGGCAACATTATGCTGTAATAGATAATGAAGCACAGGCTGCATTAAATGTGTAGTAAATTCTTGTACGGGAAAGTAAAGAGTAAAATCTGAAGATACATCACAAACACATTTGGCAGCCAGTTTTGCCCTTTTACTTCAGGAAATCTAATCTTGAGATAATTATTTCATATGCTTCTAGAGTCAGTGGGGGCCTGTGACTTTTTTTGAACTTTACTCAAAACTTTATAAGCCTGAAGTGGACAGAATATAGTGCAGTGAAGCAAATGTTACTGTTGGAGTGACAATAAGAGGCAAATTCAAATCAGCTAAATATCTGCAAGCAGATGTTGAAAGAACAAATAAAGGTTTCACCAACATGCAGATCTTGGATTGCAGGATACAGATGTTTTACATACACTGTAAACAACTATACATAAAAAAACAACAACAAAAAAGAAAAAAAAATCTATGAACTTTAAGATGAAATGCAGAATGCAACCTCTGCCAAGACATAGAAAAGGTTAGCTGTATACAGAGAGTAATGCTTCTGCTCTCTGGTAATTTATTACCAGATGTACTTTGTTGCAATTTCATTTAAAGATTGCATGTCAAAAACATTTTTTCTTCTGTGTCTTAAATGGTGAGACAGTAACACAATACAACATATTCATAAACTATGGAGGAGAAACACCTCAGCGATGCATCAGTAAACTGTCAGTAAGAATACTGATGTTACAAAGGAGACAATTATTGTTATTACAGAGCTGCTGTATTGACTGGAAAATAAAAATGCTCATAAATGGACGCAACAGTTGGTCCACCCACTGCCCGCAGCAGTGCTTCAAGCTCAACATTTCATTTTTTACCAAATGCATTTGCATCTTTCGTAATAAACTTAGCCCCAGCACCTCATGAACTCATTTAGACTCATGAAGACTTAAGAGACAAAAAGGCAGGGAAGGAAAAGAAAGTGAGCCAGATAACAGGTTCTGATAAATGCTCACACTCCTAGGGGCTGAGCCCCCCTAACTTTCCATCCTAGTGACGTCCCTGACACACACCCATGAATGAGTACATCTGTTGGTTTTCTGGGAGTAAATGATGTTTCAGACATGAGTATCTTGGTCAGAATTTGATGCTGTGAACTTGAAGGCACTTCAGAGATGCTGCACTAACCACAGCTAAGGTTTGAGAGGTGTGTGATTCATATTCATCCTGTGAACTTGAGATGAAAACCCTGTGATGGGCAGCCTGTGAAGAAACCCGACAGCAGAACAAACCTCTCTGAGCTCGAATTTCAGGATTCCGTTTGAAGAAACAGCACAGACAAGCACAGACAGACCCTCATGCTGGATGAAAGCCAAACATATCAGAACTTATTTAGGCAGACATTTGTATGTGGATGGATTCATGATGGCGAAAAATTACGTTTTCTTATATGTGGATGCTACTGAGATGCGCTGCTGCCAATTTGTTACACCTGCTAAATTATATTTCTAACCACCTGGATTAAATTTGCCTGACATACCAGATGGCTTTTTACATGAACCATCTGGGAAGCTGCTGTCAGAAAAGGTTTGAAAAACAGCAGGCAGGGTGACACTTTACAGCAGGGCTTAATGTAAAAATGAATAAGGGGCAACTTCATATTAAATGTTAGTTCAGAAGTAGTAGCAAGAGCTTAATCTTTCCTTCATCATTTCTTCTCTGTTAAAGCACACCAGAGGGTCATCTCTCCCCTCGGAAAGGGCCTCACACAGTATTATGTTATAAAAATGAGAATGCTTATTGCAATTATGATTTGGCAGAAAAAGGAGGGATACAGTCACAAAACTACAGTATGTGTAAGTGGAACAACTGAATCCCCACCAGTCCTTATGGGTCTGAAAAAAACCAAAAAAAACCAGGAGGTGACCCCCATTTGGTCGCTGAGTTATCCTTTGTTGATCCGATTACCTTAAATTTTACAGCAATGCTTTCTTTCTGATTATCTTGTGCTTTACATTTCCTGTACACACTCTGGCCAGACAAATACAAAAGAGTTACAGCACTGTAAAAAAGTCTCAGGCAGCCATTGTCTAATTGAATTATGAGACTGGATTATCTCCTTTCACCTCATTAAGGTTTTTTCAGTGTTTTCTGTCAGAAAGGACAAAATAAAGGAGACAGCGGGTCTATTTTCAGTATGACACGATACGAATCTTACCAGCTTCAAGATCTGTAAGAAAAGAAACATTACAATTAAGACTTTATACAAATCATTGCAAAACAAGGAAAAAAGTCTTTTTTTGTTTTTTCTTTTTGGAAATGGGGTTGTCTGATATAATTTTCAATATAATCCTAACAGCACCCAGTGAGATCTCAGTTTTGAGCTCTCAGGAAAAAAAACAAAAAACAACTCCAACTTAAAAAATTTGTCCGTATAAATGTATATAAAAAGGCTGTATTGTGCACAAGTCACTTCTGCATCAGGCAGTTATTTACTTTGTCAATACCTTTTCTCAGCCAAAAACTGTACTCTGTAAACTCTAAACTCTATAAGAACACACAAGCTGGACAGAATTCACACGTGTTGTATTCAGCAAATGTCAGACTGTTGGAGAATAAAAGCACATAACTTTGAGTCTGAAAAATACATTTTATCTTTAGTAATGGTAAATGTGTATTATCTTTATTGAATTCAAGTTTTTTTTTTTTTAATTACATTTATTTCTCCCCATTGAAAGCAGGACCAATAACATCAGAGCCTATCCATAATCTGATCTCTTAGCATTTAGGCCCCTGGGGAAAGATAACTGAAGACAGTTGTAAACATCCTGATGTTTGGGGCCTTTTAAGAGAATAAAAAGAGAAAGCTAATAGAAGAAGGTCTTTTGCTCTTGCTGTTAACTGCGAAACAAAAATGCTCATTGGAGCTTTGAGCAGCCTTCCTTCATGCAATTCTTCCTTTGAGGGCTGTGCTCCTTTCATATTTAATCTTGCGTAAATTTCAACAGGAAGCACTTCCATCACCATCTAAAGTATGTAGCTCATCAGTCCTACTCCCCCGGGGGCTCAGTGCTAATTACCGTTCTCTTTCTCCTCAATTACCTGCAGCTGCAGTCCAGTCCAGCCTTTTCTTCAGTGGCTGATCACAAAACGGTGAAAGTTGATATCAGGTATTTATTTGGCATTTGGCAGCTGTTTGACTGGAGTTATGATTATGAAATCCAAGGATGTTCATCATTAGGCTGAAAAACCAAAATAAATCCATAAAAGAGATGGCAAAATCCTTCCGTGTGGCCAAATAAACAGTGTGATACTTTCTTAAAAGGAAGTCAACTAAAATGGAGTGGACCTCAATCGCCAGTACGTCTTGTTTCTTCATACTTCAGTCATTTACTCCTCCAAACAAGAGTCAACAGGAAAAAAAAAATCTGTGTAGCATTGGCTAACCCTTCATGGCACAACCCACATATTTTGCTCTGCTGTTCATCCTGATAAATGTGGCACCATTTAAAAGGAAAATAAACAACCTTCCAAAAGTATAAGATGTATTGCCAAGAAGCATTTACAACTAGTTTGATGCATTTTCTTACCTTTTCTTTATTTTCTTCATTTATCTGCTTGGATAAAAGCATTTTATACCTTAAAACATCAGCTTCCAACAGTCAGTTTGATTTACCTTTAGCAACTGCACAGGCAGAAGATCAGGAAGGCTCCTGGAGGTCCTGGAGGCCCCCCCATCTCAGAATCTGCACTGACAGTCAGTCCTGTCAGTGGATCAGCAGCTCCCTGACTGACAGGAGGCAGTCGGTGTGGGAGGGAGGGTGGGGAGGAGGGTGACATCCAGAACCCACACCATCAGCACTGGCACCCCCCCTGGCGTGTGTCCTCTTCCTGACGCTCTTCTCTCTCTACACGAATGACTGCACCTCAGTGGGCCCTTCTGTGGAAGTATGCAGACAACAGACAACATCACGGTCATTGGACTGACCCAGGATGGTGATGAGTCTGCACACAAACAGAAAGTGGAACATATGGTTCAATGATGCAGTCAATATCACCTGGAACTGAACCCACTCAAAACTGTGGAGATGACAGTGAACTTCAGGAGGAAATCCCCAACATTCCCTCCTCTCTCCATCCTCATCCTCTACTGTGGACACTGTCAGATTTCTGAGATCCAAAGTTTCCCATGATCTGAAGTGGACCTCGCACATTAGTTGAGTCCATCTGAAGGTGAAGCAGAGACGTTTAACTTGCACGAGCAGCTGCTGATCACCTTCTACCCTGCCATCATCCAGTCTGTCCTGCGCACTTCCATCACTGGTTTAAATCAGCCACCAAACAGGACAGGTTCAGACTGCAACAGAGAGTAAAGTCTGCAGAGAAAATAAATGGGGCCAACTTTCCCTCCATCCAGGACCTGTACTGGTCCAGGGTCAGAAAACAGGCAAGGTACATCTCTGCTGACTCTTCACACTGTGCACATTATGTATTCATTGTCTTCTCCTGTCTGGAAGCCACTAAAGAGCACTGATCACCAAAAAAACAAAGAAAAAAAAAACACCTGTCACAGAGACTGATTCTTCCCTCAGGCTGTTGCTCTGCTGATGGTCTGAGGAATGTTATATCAGCATCTCACGCCTTTCAATATTGTTTCTGTCTTGTATATAGTGCACATGTTTTTTTAATATTCTAGCTTTTATTTTATTCATTTAATTTATTTATTTACAAACCTTGAGAAAGAAATTCCCAGGAATGCATCATTTGTTTGCACAAACTGGGTGAATTAAAATGATTCTTATTCTGATTTAATTACTTTTTATGCGACTATAATGGCAACATCCAGTTTCTCAGCTTTCTTTTGAACACAGTTACAAATGGCTGAATGATGCTGATTTGTCAGCACATCAATTTCACTATCATACTGCTGCAGATTCTCAGAGAAACCTGAAAGCATTCTTTTTTATTTTCATAAAATGAAACTTTAACACTACTGCAGATATATTTTACAAATGGTGAAGTTAGAAGCTAAACAAATTCAACTTTATGGTATTTGTGGGTGTTTGAGGTGATTTTTTCCCCCCATGCAAATATAGTAAAATAACTGCATGTTTCAATGCATTCATTTAGTGTATCCTTATGTTGTGTTTTTTTCACTTTGCATTTTGTCATTCTCAGTCCAAAAAGTGTTTGTCAGGGTTAATATACTGTACATATAACTTATGAATTATGTGTCGGGGTTTAATTAACTGCTATTTCCCCCGTCAGCCTTGGAACGTTTCATTGCCACCGTCAGATTAATGACTCAGAAGTCCCAAGAAGCCATTAGTCACCACAAATCACTATACGAACACGTGCTGTGCTATCATCAATATGTATTGAGTCATAAAGTTCCACTGTCAGGGGAGGCTTAATGTAAGGCTAATATGTTCTGCCTTTTAAAACCAAGAAGAGCAGCCGAACCATCTGTCATTTAATTCCTGAACACCTGTGCTTTATGTCACAATGTCTGACTTGCTGTGAAAGCAAATTTATCTATGACAACACATCAAATAATTGTTTAGTAAAGAATTCATAATCATGCTTTCATTATTGAAATACAGAAATGTTCCTCAGTGGAAAAAAAAAGACTTAAAAACATTCATAACAGACATATACTTCAGTTTTTAGTGTTCATAAAACTTGAACTATCCAATAGATTTTGTCTGTGTGTGTGTGTGTGTGTGTGTTTTTTCTGTGAACTGGTGTTTGACCAGTTCACAGCTGTGGCCGTAACACTGGCAACATTCGTGTAAAGTGATCACAAGCTCAATCTGTGCATCAGCATAACCATCAACATACAAAAACATGCTTGTTCCCAAACATTTATAGCAGTAGTTACCATGTAATTATGAGACTACTAGCGTAAACCTTTTACTCAAACAAAACAAACATTATCCCCATCAGTTAAACCAATAAACCTCCTGCAGAATTCATTAGATCCTGACTTGACCGACTGTAGCCATCTGGTTAAAACCGCAGAGCAGGTTATACTCAGGAACATTAACATGGATGATTATATGAATGCTTCTGTGCAACGAACAGTAAAATATTCACGGTTTTGCTTTCGGCTAATTTGTTTAAACAGAAGCTGAAGCTTCCCCTGGCTGCAGTCTCTCCATCTGTTGAGGGAACAGGCTCTGTCTGGAGAGAAACACTAATCACCACAACATTCACAGTCATTAGAGCTGGGATTGATCGTGGACCTGCAGCATGTGTGTCTGCCCAGTGCAATTTTAGCCGGGCAGCTAGTGTGTTTCAGTATGGGGATGTGGTGGGGGTGGCATGTTCACATTTATTCAATTTAACATACCCATTTAGAGATAGGCTTTAATACTGATAGAAGCAGTGGCAGCCATGTCAGTTCAGCTTGGCTCTGCGATTATTTAGCCATGCCTTGTGAGGTAGCTATTTGTTATCACAAAAATTTGCGACAATAGAGCCTCTTTAAAAATATTGATGCCATTCATCGTTTGGAAAAGACTCAGCTTTCTTCTTAGATTATGAGATGAATTTTTCAAGAGCTAAGTGTTGAACACCAGTTACACTAATAACCCAGTTTAGGTTAAACCCCAGGTTTTGCTTGAGATTATTAGAAATTTGACACATTTAACACACACACACACACACACACATCCACACACACAAACGCACACAAAATAAAAAAATCCTCAGAGCTAGGTCTCTAAAAAAAGTTGAAACTAAAATTTTAAATAATCCAAAAATGATATGAGCAATATAATGTCAGCAAGAAGTTTTCACTCGGTCAGCCTGGAGGTGGAAAAAGGCAAGAAAATAACTGGAAATTAAAAAAAATAAATAAATCAAGCAGCCCATGACAAATGCTCCAGGCGTTCTTTACCACGGAGGAGATAAAAGCAGACCGGAGAGGAGTGATGAAATGAACCAGAGATGTGAATCTGCAGTGTTGTGAACCCTGAACAGGTATACTGCTCATCAGCCTGGGCCCCGCCTACACACTCTCGTATCGTCCCCTGGGTGAGAGTGTGTAGAGACAAAGAGGGAGGAACAAAACAGAGTAAAAAAGAAGGAAAAAGTCATGGAGGTTCTGACTCACGGCAGCATCTTCTTTCAGTTTTGTTTCTGACTTACTGTTTTATGTAATCCTGCCACAGAGTTCCAGGAAGTGTCATCTAGTTAAAAATGGTAGAATGTAAAGAATGACAACTTCTCTTCCTTAACAACATGAACTGGGTCAAAACAACCCAACCAAAGGTCCAACAGCAAGAACCCATCATTTAGGTTGTCATAACAACTCAGCATATTTTAGTGTGCGACTGATGGAGCCCTGTAAGACTTATAATCTTATATATTTAAAACCTGCACTGCACATTCTGCACTGTATATTTCAGTTGTTTAAATATGTTAGTACTTATGTAATTTTTGGCTGTAATTTACAACAAATTTATAGCAGGAATAACAGCAGGGAGGTCAGTTCACCACCCTCCTGTCTTACTATTGTCTTGCTGAAACATGCCCTGCAAGAGACAATGGGCCTCATTCACGAACTTGGTCGTAGGAATGTTCCTATTTCCTGCACACACAAAATCAACGTGTGATTTATGAAACTTGCACCGGCCAATTTTCTTGCCCCCTCCGTGCGTATGTTTGTAAATCAGAATCATCCTAAACTGACAGGCACATGCTCACAGTTTGAGATTAGCTTACTGCCACACCCCCATTTGTCCAAACAAGGAAACTAACTATTTTGCATTTCACATAACCCACTGGATCATTTTTTTTTATTAGGCGCATGGTCAAAACATTTCTACACCTCAGACTTTACTTTTTGGTTGCACCAGCAACAAAAGCAATCACCAGAGGCTACCACTCATTTACAAGGGAAGCCAGAACTCAGCCAGAGACCATGTAAATGATCAAAATTAAGCCAGAACCCCACCGAAAATCTTCGGGAAAAGATCGTCAGCTTTAGCTTTGAAACTGAGCGTGGGCAGGACCTGCACCTGATGACGTATGAAAATGAGCTTTCGGGTGATTTAGATGCTCCAGAGAGTCGCATAGCTGCAGTACATACACCCTGGCAATCGGAAATGGCTCATAAGTCAATCACCATGTTCCTTAAAAATCATTTTCACGATTTAAGAAAAAAAAAAAAAAAAGCTAATTAGATTTGTTTTTAATGAATGTGGTTTTATATGCTCTTCGTGTATTTAAAAGGTCTGTATTTGCTTTTTCTGAGTCAGTTGGTTTTCCTCATATGTGTGTATTTATGGTCTGAGGAGGTTCTGAATTGGTTCACAGAGTAAAGAAAAAATTTGGGTAAGAAAACATTGATGAATCCCAAATTTGTGTGTCAAACATTTGCACACAGAGTTTAGGCACAGATTTGTGCGTACCTACAGTTGGTAAATGAGGCCCATTGTCTCGATGGGAACGGTATTGCTCCAAAATCTTTATGCACTTTTCAGTGTTGATGGTGCCTTTTTCAGGTGTGTGAGTCATTTATGCCATAGGCACTAATGTCACCCCACTGCAAAGATGAAACATAGAACTGTCTTGCAACCAAACACGGACTGCGACAGATTTGGAGGAAACCTCTCAGAGTGTGATGGCATGTTGCTGCCTCTATGATCTATCAGCTAACCAATCTAACAGCAGCAGAACCAAATACACCAGAAAAATGGGAAGAAAATGTACAACTCAAATAAAGAAGACACTTAAAGCCCGTGACAGAGTGAAAAACAGCCACCCCTTATCTGTATCTACCCCCCCCCCCAGTAATCACTGCTTCATCACTGATTTTATAGCAGGCTCACTTAATTCAGCGCTTTTAGACACAGTTAGTCACTTTTACATCTGAGAGGCTCTCTGAAATGTTCCTTTTGTACTCAGTCGTCATACTGACCTGTTGCCAATGAACTTAATTACTTGTCAAATGTACTTCTGCTTGTTTTTAAAGGGCGTCAATTACTTGTCCAACTTTCTTTTGAGATGTGTTGCTGCCATCAAAGTCAAAATGAGCTCATATTTGTAAAAGTCTGAGTTTCAGCATCTGATTTGCTTCTTTGCATTCTATTTCAAAGGACTGCAAAAAAGGCATTGCAGAGAAGAGGGGTTAGGCAGATCAATTTAATTAACTGAGAGCTGACGCCCTGCATCTTTTAGATGCTTTTTCATTGCAACTGAACACACTGAAGCATGAGGAAGGGGTGCTTTGTGTTAAAGTGATTTCCACCTGAGTGTGTTCATGGGTTGATCAGAGACCCGACCCATTCTCTGCTGGGCTGATCAGTGACTTTCAATGTTGGAGCTGATAGGCTGAAGTTGTTTTGTTATGACAATATTAAAGGAAAACAGGAATATGAGTCCTGTGTTATATTAATCAGGCCTGGTGTCAACAGGAACTCGGATGTTATCAGAAATTAGTAAACAATGGATCATTAGCTCCAAGGAAACAGTCCGGATAGAGCAGCAAACAGAGTCAGATGGAGTATAAACAGTTTTGTTTGTGTTCTCATACATTTTCTTGTAATGTCAAAGTTCGGAGAGCTTGAAGATGAAGTGTACTGCAACACAGCCAGCCACATTCTTATGATGCTACAACCCTCATAGCTTTTTGCAAGGACATTTCAACTCTTCTAGAGGAGAAAGTCAATATTTAACCAACTGAAGAGTTCTTTGCATTGTTCAACCCAATTATTTGATTTATCTGAAAAGCAAAAGTGCTGATTTCATTTGTTTCCACGTGTACATGTGTATACGTGTGAAAGTTCACATGCATAGAAAAGAACAGTTTTTGAACAGAATAATAAAAATATTTTTAAAATGAAAGAAATAACCCAACAGTTTGGTTTGGTTTTCTGTGCTCACATTATGAGTTCAAACATATCTCCACATCATTGTATATTGTATTATATTACATTTGTAAATAGCATATGGTTGGTTCAATGGATAAAATATCCTCTAACTTGTCATAGCCTCTTAATTCCAGGTTGTCAGGATACACAACTAAGTGATATGTTGTAGTAAAATCTTGAAAGTCCCATCTGTTCAAAGTGTTCTGTTCAAATTCTTTCCTGTTCATTTACTTATGATTTGGGCTTGTTCTGTATTGATCTGAGGTTTAATACAACTGCTCTTAATACTGATGAGAATGTAGTAGACCATCAACAATGGAAGCTAAGCCAATGTCTTTTCAGGCCCTAGCAAGTCTCCCATTTTAATGTAATGGGTCTATGACTTATTAAAACATTTACAGACATTATACCTGATTCCCTGTAATCCACATTCTGTCCTCAACTCAGTCCAGTGGTCGATGTTCATGTGGACTGATTTTATAATTATAACTGAAACAAACAGTTTACACTTGAATCTTTATGGATTAGTTGCTGTAGTTTCTCCGTTAAATATATTTTCAAATGTTTTGCAAAATCCAGGACACCTCACAACAAATGAGGGCCCAACAATTTTGGGGCCTGCTTTGTATGGCCAGCAGTTTAATGTCTTATGAAAACTGCTTTGCACTTGTAATAATAGACATCTTCTATTCGGGGGGGTTAGGGTGATATCTGTTGAACATATAGATGGATATCATGAAATGGGACAGCAGTGACATCACACTGCTGTAAAAGGGAACATTCATAGTCACAGTTTACTGCTCTGAAGGACCCAGTGACCTGTAAACTTTGCCAGACTTATCCTAGACGGCTCAATGAGCCACAAAGCTCCTAGTTAACTGTGAGATAAGGAAGACATTTGCCCTCTGAGGCAGCCATGAAAAGAGCATGCTGCAAATGAGGCAAAACAGCTGCTCTTGTTAGCAGCACCCGAGGTGTCCAGAGAGGTGACTGTCTGGGAGGATTTCCATAGAAACCGTGGCATGACAGGGGCCCCTTGTCATTTTCCAAACTGATTAGTTTAACAGGAATTGACTTTGTACCAGAGCCCTGCTTACTGTCAAACATGTCTCTTCACCCTGTGCAGCAATTAGAAAGCAGCTGGCCGCTTAGTGACATCAGGGCATCAATGGCATTCAGGTATTTCATGCTTAATATGAAGACTGGACTCATAAAAACTGATGTAAGACCGTAAAGTAGCTTGGTCACTTTATTGAACCATCTGCCTGTATTTGTCTGTGACTGTGGAATACACAGATTTGTCAGGTTTGTTTTCATTTATGTACCAATGTTCGTTTGGTGGTTTGTTAACCCCAAGAACAGATGCAGGTTTTTTTTCCCTATCCTGTTCATGAAGGATCATGACCTTATTGTGCCATTGCAACCTTTTATGGTAAGAAGAAATGTGCAAAATGAACAGATTTTTTTTTTCTTTTAACGAAACTCTCCACTTTTTTCTTTTTTATAGATGCCTCATCCATTTTGCAGGTTTTAATCTGTTTTAAGTGAAGAAGACTGATTGTTAATTAAATCTAACAAGAATAAAACCTTATACTGCAATTTAATTTTAAAAGCTAAAGTGAAGGACATTTTCCAGTTACATAACTAACTCTTACATGGTTTCATAACATCCACTTCTTTCTCGAGAAGGCAAGACAGACTAATCAAAGGACTGCGAATAAAGAAATTACGATCAAGACATCACATCAATCATCTGGCTCAAATCCTATTCTCACTCAGTCCATCTGAATTATACTGATATTAATGGTTTTAAATCTCTCCCAATACCAGCAACAGTTTCCATCAGCAGATTTAATTGTATATTGTGTGTAAACTTGATGTATAATAATAACAGCCTTTGTTGCATTCAATTATAATAAATTCAAATTGATTCTACTTATGAGAGAGAAACTAAAAGTTACAATGGGCCCTATGTATGTCAGTCTGTAGGTGGGAATGGTATAACTATGGGGAGGGATGACCTTGTGAAGCGGTTGGTATCTCAGCGACTGAAACACATCCACTTCACAACACAGTGATGAAACATCTTCACTGTTTCATCACTGTGTTGTGAAGTGGATATCTTTTTCATTTTAAGAAGCATTCTTCTCTGCAAAAACAGCTCCAGAGGCTTTAAAGAAGACACCGGAATAAATCCAACCTTTTTTTTTTTTATAATGTTTTTTTCACTTTCTTTTAGTCACTGACTCTGATTCTGCAGCCCGACAGACGACTGCAGATTAAATTGCACTCTCCATCGCAGATTTGTAGATGATGCGCAACCTCTTACTGCACACGGCAAAGGATTCACTATCCATCTTCTTTATGTACCCATGACATCTCAATCTGGACTCTCTTACTTTGACGCTGTTCAGATCTGGCATTAACATGCATCCAAGGAAGTCCAGTCACAGTAGGCCCTGCTAATGCACAGTTTCAATGTGTTCCAGGTTGGATTCAGATTCCATCACTCATTATGCAATCAAAGGTGGTCTGGGGCACTTGTTTCCTCATTCTCTTGTTGTCTCAACATGAAAGCATTGGCTAAAGGAATGACTCGTTTGATTTTACCTGCAAATGACCACACTAAAGATCTTTTTCATTCATTTTATTCTTCACATTCAAGACAGATCTTTCCCTGATTTAAATACACTAATTTCCATTGCACATATCCTTTGCTGATTAAGCATGAAAAAAAAGTTGTCATTCCCTTTTTGAACCTTTTTTTAAATTTCTATTTTCATGTGAAATATACCTATTTTTTTCAGCTACTACTCAGGCATCTTGAAAACTACAATTATTTAGTATTTGCAAGCAGAAATGGATGTGTGTTTATTTACAATTAAGTTGGTGAGATCAAGATACACCTTTTAATGTTAGGTGTGAACATGTGCACCAAGCATTGGCCATCAAGATTCTTTATAGGACAACATCTTTACATGTGTAATTTATGAATTTCTGACCATGTGATGGCCATGCAGTGCAGTGAGGATGAGGGTGAGGAGGTAGGATTAGGAATAACCGTGATTTTCATAATGGTTACAAAAGTATTTAACAAATTTAGTCCATATTTTAATGTAACAGAAAAAGAAAAACATCACTATCTTGTTTTACAGTTGAAGTACAAATAAGATGGAGACAAAAAACCTTGTACAATGATAAAATAGTAATAGTGAAAGGAAATAAAAGACAAACAGAAGAAAAAAGTGGGTGTGAGGCAGAGAAGCTGCAGGGACTATTAATATAACTTATATATTTGGTCGCAAATGGGTTGTCACACTTTTTGAAATTTATCTTCTGAACCGCCTATGAAACATCCCATTTGTCTAAACTGAGTTAAGCAATAATTTCTGCCACATATTGTCCATATGATGGGTACTGGTTGATTTCCAGTGCATTAAGAAGACTCTTCCAGCCAGCAAAGATGAAAATTCAATGATTTGTCATTAAAATGCTGTGACCCCGGACCCATCTGGAACTTTTCCAAAGATAGTCATCGCGGGGTCAGTTGCTTTAGTACAAATCTGTGTATCAAAATAACTAAATAATTATTTAAAAAATTACATAAAAAGCATGAGTTTGGAACAGGACCAGAAAATATGATGAGTGTCCCTGGAACCTGATAACATTTAAGACATGTGGGACAAGTGCCAGGAAAGATCTTAGTCATTACCTCAAAACATAAAGTCTGGGACAGATCTTAAACTGTAGTTCTTTATGTCTCATACATATAAAAAAATAAACATTCTGCCCGTGTACTTTCAGTTTGTGACATAGTAGGTGACATTTAAACTCTCCACCACTTATCACTTCATCCCACACTTTACATTTTATCCTTTCTTGGTTTAATTTGTTTTAATTTAGCTTTATGTAACATTCACGTAGTATTTTGGGGTTGGTTGTGTTGATATTGTGTAATAGCTAACATCAGAGCATACAGAAGTAAGTAGTCATGTTTTTCTTTTCTTTAGTAATTGTTGTTTTGAAAGTTGTGTTAAGATATTTAATTGATTCCCAGCTATTTGATGAAGTATACTAGCTATATTGTGTAGGTTGATTAGTTCTGAGACAGTTATGACACTCAAAATGGTGCTATACTATTTATATTTTGTTAGAAGGCTGAGATAAATCATCTCACTCAGAAGTACAATGTCTTCTGAGTCCGTCTGCCCGTTAACTACTTTGACACCTGAGTTATGCTACACTACACAGTGCACATCTTTTATGACTTTCCCCAGTTCTTGCTTGGACTTCTGTTCAGTAATATTGTGTAAGATTGTGGGGAAGGTGTAGTCATAGCTTGGATTGCGTGATATATCTTGAATCTAATCCCCTCCCAAATAGCTCATATATCCCATCAATCCAAACATGATCTGGCAGAAGTGGGAATGGAGAGTTTTTTTCCTCTTTCTTCTAAATGATGTGTAAATATCTGAAAATGTGACCGAGGAATTTCACAATATTCCACCATCTCTTGGAAACAAAGAAACAAAAAAAAATGTCCTCAGCGCAAGCCCAGTCCGTGCCTGGAACAGTGGTCGCTAATGAATTTCCTCTGTTGGGGAAAAATCATGGAGTCTTGCTGGAGTTAGTGCTCTCCTGTGAGCTCCTGCCCAGACCAGGAGACACGCAAGAGCACAAGCAGCGATAGTGAGCCACACTGGGACAGTGAGGGGCACCACCAGTCATACCACCATCAAAGGAGGAAGGATGCAGCTTTATGGGATACAAGAGAATTTTTTTTCACCATGGTGAAATACTTAAAGTAATAACATAAACTTAACATAAACTGCTAACAAGCACAATATCACTTTTTGTGTGTGTGTGTGTGAGTAACAAACCCAACACTGCTTTCTTGCTAATTTATGTGGGATAAAAATAAATAAAAAAAATTATCCAAGACTTTCATGATGTGTGGTGTTTGGGAAGCTGGTACATCGTCATTAAGGGCATAAAACCTTCCAGGTATTGAAACAAGAGAGGATGTTTTCCACAACAACTGAACCTTGGCAGGAGCTGAGGAACTGGCATGAAATAATGAAAAAAAAAAGGGGAGGGGGCGGTGGGTGGTGGGGGAATACTGGAAGCAAGTCATTGTTACGGGAACTTGAACTTCTACATTTTAAATAAATGGTTGTCTCTGTTCATTATGCTGCTCAGATGCAAAAACCAATAATGGAGATAACAGTAAATGTTTGTTGTTCTGCATGAGACTTTTTCCTATTGATGACAAGCCGTTTGCTCCTCTGTGAGTTGCTCTGCTGTCTGAGTGATGAGTTATGTTTATAAATTTGATTTCTCTGGACTGCTGTTGTCCGTCTCTACGGCCACAAACACCAGACTATCTGGTTACATCTGGACATCATGTTTCTTTATGTTATATAGCCCTTCTGCTGTTGATTTTAAATGCAAGTTGAGAGAACATTGCATTTCCATTCAGACCGGGAGGAGGACTTCAGGAGAGAGGACAAACCGTGCTCTGTCATAATACATTTTCTGTTTCTCCATGACAGCGAGGCGCCAGAAAGAATGTAGTTCAACAATCCTTCAACTGCAAGATCAGCTTTGAGTCCCAAACCAAGGCTCCATCAGCCCTACAGAGTTTACTTGACTCAGCTGCATTTTCAGGCGGAGTGTGCTTCATGGGTGTGTTTTTTGTGAAGATAGCGGATTTCCACATCATAGAGATACTTTTAGTGTGCTGCGTCATTGCAAGGTCCACGAGGCACCCCACCCTTCATGGAAACCTTTCAGAAATTCAACCAATCAGACAACACTAACTAGAACATCATCTTGTCTCTCAGGAAGCTGTATTAGCCTACTCATGATTATTTGTTTATCACTAATCAGTAGAGGTTGGGTGAGTGTGAAACTGAGGTTTAATGATTGGAGACAGCCTATGTCCACTTTAAGTCTCTGTTTAGAGACGTAGATGGTGGCATTGGATGGTGGATGTGATAATCTCTGTTTTCAGTGAACATCTCTGAGGTCCTCAAGGCCACTGAGTCTCAAGTCACCCAACCCTGCAGAAACTGGATTCTAGGACCCTGTTTCCCCTTGTGTCACTATTCTACACAAAAGGAAAGCAGGAGGAGAAATACAAACAATGCTGAACAGAATTACTGTCATAGTCCACAAAGGTCTGACCAAGACTGTTTCTCCCTCTTCTCACAGACTGAAGTACATTTCTACTGTATGGGACTGATGACCACTTCTTTACTCATCACCAGTGAGGAAAGAAGCATTAAAATAGCTTAAAAAGCCTTCTCAATCTGTCATTTCGTTGCTATAATGTTGCAGAGCACATTTACAATGCAAGTGACGTGACATGGTATTGACTTTGAGCCAAACCAGAGACGTTATTTCTGTATCTGCTTTGTGTCGCCACTGACCCTTGCTGACAGGTTCTTGGCTCTTCGGCATTCACTCACTGACCACTAACACATATGGAGCATGCAGTGATGACGAACTGCAGAGCAGTTCAGTTTCCTGGACTTCACAAGAGCGACTGACTACACAACATGGTGGAGTGCGACTGAAGCTTTTCTGCTCCATTGCTCTTTAAATGTCTCCACCTGCAGTAGAGTGAAACATTCATGGGGGGATTAAAGTAGTTTATGCAGTGAGCCGTGTCTGCTGAAGACTGAAGCGAACGAACTTTCCTTTTATGGCCTGTCAACATGTCATGATTTCAATTCAGCCTTGATTGTGCTGCTCATTCTCCCTCCCTCTCCTGCTGATTGCTCATGGTCCTCACATGTGCTCCCTATTTAAACTCCTGCTCTACACCTATTCTTTGCAAGACTGTCTGATGTCTTTGTCACGGCCTTCAACTCCTGTTTCATGGTCCAAGAGTTTATCTGGTTTTCTTTTTCCTCTCCCCTCTGCCTGTTTCTGACCACTGCTTTTGCCTAGTCCTTACCAGTGAGAAGAACTTTTGACCTCCTGTTGCTGAACTTTGCCTGACTCTGTTTCAAGTTTATTGTGTTCTGGATTTTCCTTGCCTGAGACCCTCCTGTGCCTGAACAGTCTTTTTTTGTTTTTTTTTGACCACAAAACATTGGATGGTGGATGTTATCTCTGTTTTCGGCGAACATGTTTGAGGTCTTCAAGACCACTCAGTCTCAGCTCACCCAAACCTGCAGAAACTCAATTCTAGGATCCTGTGAATCATCTATACCTGCTAAATATCCCTTTTGTTTTCCCTGGTTATTATCCAGTCATGACACTCATTTCTGTTTTTGAGTTCAAGATCCACCAGTGCAACCAGATCTAAGCAGGACCACTTCAACACCATATCATTCCGTCTTCTAAATAAATCTTTTGAACGCTTTCCCTTGTCTTGGCTGCGTGCTGGGTGCTGGGTTCTGGCTCTTAAACGTTACACAACATAAAAAATGGGGACATTGAACCAAAAACAAAAGTTCCAGTAAGAATGTAAATCTGTCAGCATCTGCCTAATTTTTTTTATAATAATGAACAAGTAACAGTTTATATTCTGTTCAAAAATGAAGCTGAAATCCTCAAAGAGAAAAAGCTTAATTATGTATACAGAATTCAAATGTACATTTTATGTTAAGCAAGTTTGAGAAGTCACCATCTTCTGCTCCCTGTGACTCAACTACAGCTGCAAGTTACTCTCATTTTGATTTTTACATCACTCATTGATATCAGTTCCACTTATGACGAATATTTTTATTCTACAGCGCTAATGATGGTGGATGCAGATGGTTGGGAGGAAGAAGAGGGTTCACAGGGGAGTATGATGCTGTGAAGATTACGCTGTGCCATTCTAGTCCATCATTCTCTGACTTACCACAAGCTGAAAACGTTTTCTCATCTGTTTTATTGTAACATCATGCTAATGCATCCCAAGGCTTCTAATCTTCCAGAAATGAACCCCAAGGCTTCCTTAAATACAATTCAGTGTGTGCTCTACAGTGCTGAAATAAAACAAAAGGCACTTGGAGGGCTGCTTTGAAGGAGGATAATAAATCAAAGACTGGCTTCTAATCAGAAGAACTCATTTTATAATTCAGACAACCTGGCCATGGGGGAGCTCTGGATGGAGGTTTTAGAGAAACACAAACATTAGACAAACTCTCAACCGGATTACACACTTGTTTGGTTGGACATCCTAAACAGAATGTTTCTTTAGATAAGATACACAGAGAGACAATGTGGTTTGAAAGTTTTACCACGTGCAAGCCAAGCTGCTGTCTGTGATAAGCAGGAAATTTTGTTTTTCTTCCAGAGGCACGTGCTCTCTTTTAAGATGGGTGCCCTAAATGCTATTTTCTGTCTGTAAATCAAAACTGCATAAATCACATTAAACTGGAAAACAAGTGGGAAAGCTAAAATGCATTATTAGGCCTTCACCTTGTATTACAAGGAACTGTAACCTGTGGGCTTTATTCTACCCATCACAGGAAGAATGCACACGCTTATGGAAGTAAAATGACTCAGCAAAGGGATACAATTTCATTACAGGAAAGAAAAAAAGGCAATCCAGCAAAGTTTTTCAATTCTCCCTCTGATGAATTACTTTTTCTGGGTAGGGATGCACCTCTGAGAGGCACTCAAAATGCTCCACAGCTGGACAATTATGTGGTGAAAATTTACTCTTCTGGTATTAAAGCCTTGCAGCAGTTCTTTCAACTGAAGAGGAATTAGTGGATTTATTTATTGAATTTATTTATTATACAACAATGATATGGTGTGACTGCAGTCTGACAGTGATTAATGGCACTCTGCTCTGTGAGGAGGTAAAAGAAAGCTGGACCGTATAAAGGAAAAGCTCATTGAACAACAGAAGAGAGAGGGAGTTTGCCTCCCACTGGCTATAGTGATATCACTGCTATGGCAAATCTTTAAATGTACCAGTAAAGAAAACAAGTGAGGGCCTGCGGCTACTGTCAACATCACAGATAATCAAGGCTGATAATCAGTCTTACTGGAATGTGACATTGTGTCTCAACATTGTTTGTAATTCTTTACATTTTTTCCCCTTGTCTCTGAAAGTGTAGTTTGAACTCAGGTCCGTCCTGGTCATTACTCCAGACTAGTAGGTGGTGGCAATGCACACGATTTCATTATAGATCAATACAATTGAACAAGTGGAAGACTTCTAGAAGATTAGCAGCGGAAGATTTAAAATACGTGGGAAACTGATTAATAGCAGGCAACATTTTTGTGGAGTTTGTAGTAATTTTTTGCATACAATGTGTGAGGGAGCAGAAGACACGCCCCCCCACCCCCCACTAAGCAGGTGACCAGTGTTGGGCTAGATCATTCATTTTTCATTTAGATACCATTTATTTTGTATCTATCCTTGCTTGATTTGTTTTCAGTATTATTGGTTTTGTTTGCACTGGCGACCTGTCCAGGGTGTACCCCTGCCTTTCGCCCAATGTGAGCTGGGATAGGCTCCAGCAGACCCCCGTGACCCTGAACGGGACATAGCGGGTATAGAAAATGGATGGATGGATGGATGGTTTTGTTTGCTTCTAACTACTCTTTCTCTCTCTCTCTGAGGTATTTTGGAGATCAGCACAGTCGTGGAGGCGCCCTGTGAGTGTTGTTGATGAGGGCCTGGTGTGCTAAATTAGTTTGGCTGGCACAAACCAAGTGGCCTGAGGAGAGGGAGGAAGATTTGGGGAGGAAGTATTTGGGTTCTTTTGATGTAGCCTATTGGTATTGTTTGTTTTGTTGGGTTTAACAGGGGGTCAGAAGAGGATGTGCACTGTGAAAATCTCAAGTAAAAAGAACCAGAGCTCTGCCAATACTGGGACTGCATGTTTTTTCTTTGTTTTGGTGGTACATGTCGGTAGAGACGGTTCATCCTTCATGGAGTAAGGTGTTTTTTTCTCAGGCTAAACCTTACACAGTGTTTGAACAAGATATGACTGTTGAAATGGACATCTTACAAAAAGATTTGTGTGCAAGGATGTTGGACAAATCCTTGGTCCCAAATCCTAGATCCACCACCGTGTGAGATTCTGAATCCTTTATAAAAAGCAGCATGTCAGTTTGAGAATCAGAGGCATCTAGAGCAATGATGCGGTCGATCACGTTTCAATTCGTCATCCAGCAGATTAAAACTACGATAGAAAAAGGGATTTTTCTTTATCCTGAAACGTGAAATTCTGCAGTGAAGTTGTATTTGCTGTTACAGTTCAGGTTCTTGCACCCTTATATATGAGCCAGATAAACAAGCCGGTTTCAAACAATTAGTTAAAATAAAGAAACACCACAGACATGGATGGTTCGTGTTGAGATGAAACCTTTGATAATCCTTGACTGTGGAAGATGATGCCATCAAATCCTAAATATAATGCATGCAGCTGACATCTTTATGACGGTGGATTGATGGATGAACTTTGTTCATTTAGTTTGTTTCATTGTAGGATTTTACCTTATTTTCTTTTTGTGGACTGTCATTAAAGTATAGTGAACAACTGTGTATCCTTTATACACACACTTCAGTACTATTAATGAAATCAACTAGTGGTATTTCTTTCTTTCTCTGAGTCGATAAGCTTGTGTGCTACAGGAAACAACTCCTTTCTTATTTAGTCATTTAAATCTTTTTCTTGGCGCTGCTGATGTTGGTTTTCAGGATGATTTGGTGCCGCTTGTTTCCACATCAGGATTTTGATATCTATAAAAAAAAAAAAAAAATGAATCTGCTTATAACTGAGCGCTACAGCAAAAGCCCGGCGTTGTTGGCAGTGCAAGTACAAGTAAGTTGTGGCTTTTGTGAAGGCAATCGATGAACTCATCAAAAAGAGCATGTAAGTATGTTTCTGTCTCACTTGTCTTTGCGTGGTCCTGTCATGGAGCGGTGCGCTCTCTCCAGGGTGTACCCTGCCCCCCCACCAGTGACAGGCGAGATAAGCTTCACTCTTCCACAACTCTGAAGAGGACTGTTCTGTGTTTCAGTAAATTCATAAATGACACTCTGTATTACATTGTTTTTGTTTAAAAATTTTTTTTTTCAGCTTAAGGGAGAAAAATTGTCTTTCCTCTTGTTCTAATTAAAGTGGTGTGAAACTGAATCTTGTTTTCAGGCTTTGAAAGGATGGTGTGTAGAAGAGTTTTGACAGTTGAATGGTTAAGGCAATTATTCCTAACCCATAAAAAGTGTGATTTGAATCCCACTGTTGTCATATCACTTCTCAGGCAAGCTGCTATGTTCAAGTGGAGAGAGCTACAAAAGGATGGCTATAGTTTCCTGTTTATATTTTTAATAATAATAATAAATCTATTTATATAGCACCTCTCAAGATAAGAACAGATCACAAAGTGCTTCACAGTAAAACACAG
>JBAMYA010074128.1:0-24674 GCA_037176975.1 Arrhamphus sclerolepis
GTAACCAGTTAAAACAATAAACACGGAAGACCAAAGAGTGCGAAGAGGCCAAAAAAAAGAAAGAAAGAAGGTGGTTTGCTTTATTTTGATACTCAACAAATTCTTGAAAACTTTTCTCACTTCTTGCTGTGCACTCTCTCACAGCATGTTGCACATTGTCTCCTGTTGATTTCATATTACATTTCTGTCTTTTGCTATAGCTGGAAAAAAAACCTGTCCTAACTGCTATGACCTGTACTTTAATATATTATTTTATTATAACTGAGACAGCATTCCTTGACAAACGGGCAAATACAAGAAACTACACAGACATGAATATGAGCTCAAGCTCTGCCAAACACTCGCATTGCAGTGATCTTCTCCGTCAGTCATTTCATTCATCTTTTTGTTAAACACTTCTGCAGTGACTCCAAAATTCTACAGTAACGCAGCCCTTAAGCATAACAGTCTTTAGTCACTTCAAAAACAAAAAAATAAACTGCATTACATATCTCTGTTATTATTACGCAACAGAGTGAAATTCCTGTTTATAATTATACGGCAATTATACAACAGTTTTGTATGATTCGACCAGCCCAAATCCTCATCTTTAGTGTCAAGCATCGGTTCTCTGGATGTCTAAAACCTGACAGGTGGTTAACACAGCTGGGAGGTATTCATCTGGAGACCATTTCCGACCTACGTCTTCTTCGACACGTTTGGACATAAAAAAATGTGGGCAAACCGATCATAAATGGGATGTGTTTTGACAAACAGATGAGATGACTGAACCAGAAGTGGAAACAAACTAGAGCAACATAAACATCAGCTTGCCTTCTCATTTGTCAAAATGCACACATGCACTTTTGGGTTTGTGAAGAAAAATGATAAGAATCATTTATCAGAGTAATAAGGCACAAAAAACACAATTATATTATTCAATACAAAGGGTCACAAATGACTTACCAAATTGTCTTTGATTTTTGACCAATTCAATTTGAAATTTGGAGAAGCACAAGACAACGCCCTTGTAGGATTAACTATGATCATATTAAAAGTTAAATTGATCTGATTCAGTGTTTCGTGACTCCCTTCAACAGGCATGAATTCACTGCAACGCAGAAACACACAACACTAACGATTTCTACATGTACAAGTCTTCTCAGAGACATTGTCAAACAACCTTGAGTCTTATTCTCATTTCTGAAGGCGTTGCGAAGCCTCACGCGGCAGCAGGACGGAATGGGTTATGGTATAAAAAGTGCCTTGTAGTGGTATGTAGTTCATATATATATATACACATATAGATGTGTGTGCCAGTACATGAAATATTTTCTGAAAATACACAGGATAAATAAAATAGATGTAAAATACAATATAATCCTGATTTTTGTATTTTCAGCAAGTGTCTTTAGAAATACTGTTCATGTACAGTGTATTACAATAGATTCTGAAAATAAATCACAATAGTCAACATTGTTTACAAGAACAGCAAGATTTGAATTTGTCTTTGTTCCAAAATACAACACTGAGCACAGAAGAGACGATGGTCATTGAGATTTAAAAAAAAAATAGGTTAAACTTCAAGAACCTGTGTTTTCATGGTAGCTTCTGTTTTAACTCTGGTTTTATGGCATTTTGGAGAATACTTCTTCAAGTCTTGCTGACAGCTTGTGATGTAGCTTCAGACATGATTCATGAAAAAAATGCACTTTCCACTACGTTTACTTCATAAAACCATAAAAAGACTGGCCTGTTCCCTTAGTCCGCCATCATATATAACTTTTTTTTTTAGAAACAGTCATATAGTCTAGAAAGAAAGAAAAAAACAACAAAAACAAACAAACAATGGCTCTATTGACAAACCAGAAGGCCAATTGGATTTGGCTTTGTATCGAAAGCTGCAACCCAATTAAAATTCAGTCGTTTGCCCTCACTGCCCTCATTATTTTCTCTCCCTTACTTAATATAGAACGTCTGTCCTAACTAAGAGGGATCGCAACAGTCGAGTGGATTATCAGTAATTAACTGAGCATTTGTACATGGCTTTCTCTCTTGTGTATAAGATCTGGACAATGTATGCTTGCGCAATGGGATATTGGCCTGGAAATGGCTTTTACAAATGTCAAGATTGCACATCAGGAACTAAAGTGGAAAAGTGCTGGACTTCCCCCAATTTTACTTTCTTCACTGCAATTTAATTAAGACATGGAATGGATGGTGGGAAGTACACAAGTGGAAGAGGAAAACAGAACGTGGCGATAGAAGGTTCACAAAATTCTTTCTTTTCCAAGATGGAAATGGTTTGTTTTCAGTACAAGCAGCAGAGGCGGGCAGTTTTCGATTCAGTGCACGCAGCTCTCGTTATACACAGTGAGCTGATGATGCTGGTTATTCACTGTCTTATTCACACACTCACACAGAAGGGAATCCTCTGAGCTGCAAGTGGACAACAAGCTCTAAAAGTGCAAAACATGTCTGCCATACATCCTGTAGAAATAATGAATACGTCTCTTTCATTGAGCAAATATGAAAAAAAAAAAAAATTAATAGAAGAAAGTGCTGCCATGGTTACAGCCAGCTTCTCTCCTCTCTTTTTTTCCTCTCTCCACCTCCAGAGGTAGCGATGGCTGGAATGTGCTCTCCTGCGGTATGACAGGTAGAGCTTTAGAAATCACACTGTGAGCTCTAACTGCTGTGCTGATGCAGAGCAGCGGGGGCACCATCAGGGGTTTGGACACAGTTGGGACTGTGCAGCCTTTGTGTGTGCTGTGTCTGTTGCAGCCTAATCAGGAGTAGATTGTGTCAGGAGTGCTTGCAATTCAGGTTGGGGTTCAGGGTCTGACTCCCCCTTGGAAAGCTGGGTCTCTTATGTTTGCACCTGTACGTGCATCCACTTCAGACTGATACTCATTTGTAGCTTATGTACGTGTAACATCTTTTTTTTTATTATTATAATGCAAAGATCTTCTTCATGTGGATGTTTTTCCAGCTCATAACAGTTCTTAACCAAGAATTCTGCACACAGAATTTAATTTGAAGAATTTGTGTCCGAAACCAGCTTAATACCTCAAACTTCAAGGTATTTGGAACAACAGAATAGTAACATCCAGCATTCATTGTGTTTAAATGTGTCATCTTTTCCTGAATGAGAGGGAGCTGCAAGGCCAAAGAATCAGAAAACATCACTACAATGTATCGTGACCTGTTACTGGCCTGATGGTTGACGTGGCGTGTGGCGGACAGAACAAGATGTCTGAACCTGCCAGTGTGCGAAGGACGGAAGATAAAACATCAGTGACCATGTTCAGATGAAAAAGCAAAGAAAGAAACAAAAACATTTGAGATGGTGAAACAGAGTGGTGGCGTGAGATGATGGAAGGACGGACAGAAGCCAGAAATTCAACTCATTCTATCAGTGCTGCTCGGGATCACCCAGGTGATCACACATGTCAAGAAAAAAAACAAAAACTGCTGCTCAACTGCTGCCGTGGTTACACATGAAGAATGGTCACCATGGATACCACACCATGTCATGTCTCTTAGTTCTCTCAGAACTTTGAGTGATTTGAAAGGAAAAAAACAACAACAAAACAAACCAAAAAGGTTGGATGTATTTTCTCTCTCATTATATTCCACGGGGCATGAATGAAGCAGTCAAATACAGACAGCGTCTGTGATCCTGTGGGTGGTGCAACTTTAAAAAAAACCCTGACTCCTGAAACTTTCACATACTTGATGAATCTGTGGACTGATGGGGCAGCATTACCTGCTAATTACAGTCTGCTTGGTGAGCTCAGCGTGCGCCTGTCTGGCTTATAATTAATGAGCTATTAACGATAAAAGCCAGTGTGATATTATTGCTAAAGTATTTCCACTGGCGTTGACTCCAAGTATGGCACACTGCTGTTAGAAAACATTGCTTTGGCTGCTCCATGACTTGCAACTATTAATCACTGATCACCCTAATAACTGAGGGTATAACGGCTGTTTCAAAGCCTTCTTTAAAGCACCACATAAAACAAGAAATGCAAAGTCCCCTTTTTAAATATACATGCATGGTACTGAAGTGGATTTGACCTGCAGTATGTTTTCCAGAAGATATAGCTTTACCAAAGAGAACCACGTGATTCTGAATTACGAATTTATTCCTGCTTATTTAGCTCTGTTATTTCACTTTAAAGTGCTCTGTTTTTAGCAAAACAGGTGCAACATAAACAGAGAGAATCTTCTTTTTTGTCCACACTTAACAGTGGGATGTGTCCTGTTTTCCAGCTGTCTGCTGTCTGAGCTTAACAAAGGTATAAATCTAACAGCTTTAAAAGTGAAGCCAACTGTGTCTTAAAGCTACTTTATGGAGCAATATCACTTCTGACCACATGAGGGCGCAAAGACCTGCTGTGTTGACAAAAGAGTCACTGATAATACTGTAGTAATGAGTGTGGTTGTTCCAGTCAGGTCTTTTAATACTACTTTGTCCCACTGCAAGTGCCAGAGCTGATCTGAACTACGTTGTGATATGCTGCCCTCTTGTGGTGAGAAGTGCTTTTTGCTACACAGAGTTGCTTTAAAAGGTCACAGAAAAGAGAGAACATTTGCCCCTTAGCCTCTCACCCACCTGCAGAGAGAGTCAAAGCAGGTCCAGCTGGTTGATTTTCCTCATCCCCCAACAGAGAAGCCATGTATTTGATATGAATGTGTTCATTACTCACCCTGTCAGTATATTTAAGTGCTTTAAAATAACTAATTTAGTTCGTAAAAAACAAAACAAAACAACGATGAAATCTCTCTTTATATAAAATATTACCTTAAATTATTTACTGACCAGTTAAAAAGATTAGGACTAGATATTAAACTCTACCTCAGGCTGGATGTAAATGGAATATGCTCATCTTCCAATAATGTATCTGTGCTTACCATCTGTCTGTAGGTCATCCATCTGTCTTCAAACCAGACAAAAGAAACATATGGGAGGAAGTCATGAGAGGACTGCACTCATAATTACAGAGTGCTGGTAGGAGAATTTTCTGCCTTAATTAAAGAAAAAGAATAATACTTTGTCAAACTGTGCAAATGGCAAATATTCAGGAAAAGATGTGTTAAGTAGATCTGAGCAAATGAGGAATAAACGACTGAAAGTTTAAGATGACACCTTCTTCCAAGTGGACCCACTCAGCATCGATCTGACAGCAGCTCCAGACGTTCTGTCCTCTAGCTGCTCCTGACCTTTGACCTCTTTGTAAATTGCAGCTGAACAAAGAGGAAATGCTCATTTGCAGATCAGTAACATGTTGTGTTACATTTTGTTGTTAGTACTTTAAAGACCAAGACCGCTGCTGTAAATTCGGAAGTGTAAAACTTGGAACCCTGGGATACTGTTGTTACAACCTCATCGGCACGCAAGAGTTTCCCCACAAAAATGATGTCCTTGGAAAGCTTGAGGAGTATCATGAGCTCGGCATCATCCAATTTAAATCAGTGGTCTGATTGACAGGTACATACAAGAGGGAGATGGTCTTTGTTATAGAGCAGATGCCTGAAGGACTGAGTGCAGGAGTATTACCATGCCTCCCAGGCTACAGGAAAGGGAGCAGGCCTATTGCAACAAGGTTGGTGGTGGCCTTGGAGCGCCGACGGAACTGGGAAAGTTACACATCTAAGAGCCTTGCTGCTGTGGCGTTGTTGTGTCAGGGAGTCGCTCTGTGATCCAACCGGTCACGTCCTTCAGCACGGACTCGGCCACCTCCGGGAGGTCGTGGTGGAGGGCATGGTAGCCTCCGTCATACACCTGAGAAGATATTTAGGAATGAGTCAGAAAGATGAGACAAACAAGCTAAACGCAAGGTTATTTTAGCTTTGAGAACGTTTTTGAAATTGTGGATGTTTGTATTTCACTCTCCATTGTCCAGAGTCAAATATGAGGAAAATTCATCACCTAATACCTGACAACAACCTTTATACCAGCAAGATAATGCATTTCAAGCTTTGCTATAATATGATATCAACATCAGTGTGTTGAAACATGATACAGGTAGAGGTGAGTAGGATAATAACTACAAATCAATGTTTTATCAGTTTTATATTTAGCTTTTATGTAGATAAGCTTTATCAATCTTTCCAGATCCTAAGTCAGACCTCAAACCAGTGTTATTTTACTTGATTTTACTCCATTTCCTTTATTACACATGAAGAAGCACCACATGATCATGACTGTGTCAAGGTGTTGCAGATGAAATAAGCATTGATAACACTTTTTCCCTTCTTAACCCTATTTTCTTTGTCTCCAGTTTGCCCACATTTTAATGTCTAATAAATAAACCCTGTGATGACGTGTGAACCAGCCCTTTACAAATAACCTGTAAATGAGAAGGTCTGCTGACAGCCTCCTCTTTTCATCAGCCAGTATACTACAATTCAGACTTTAGCAACTGATATATACTTATAGATATCAAAAGCTGCCAACGAGGCTTGTTGAGACAAAAGAGAAAAGAGACGCGAAAATAAAATATTAAATGATCAGGATAAATTCAGTCTGCTGTAAACAGCAGCAACAACAACAACAACAGAGCATTCATTCCTACTTTGATTTTCTTGTCTGAACTCGCAGCGTTCTCATACATCGTCTTGGAGCCTCTGATGTCACACAGCTTGTCAGCGTCGCCATGAAGGAGCAGGAAAGGCCAGCTGATGGATGGGATCTCCCTCTCGATACGCGCCGCCGCCCCCATCAGCTGCATGCCGAATGACACCCGCAGCCTGCCGTGGTAGTTGAGCTCATCAGCGTCGTATGCTTCCACCTGACAGGAGACCGAGAGAGAAGAGTTACGGGGCGAGAGGACCATCGTTCAGCTCGTCACATCCCTCTATTTACCACAAGACAGAATTATGTAGCGTTTTGCCAAATGGAGGGCTATTTTCTTTTCTTTTTTTTTTAAATTATGCATTATGCAATTCTGTTGCGTTTCACAAGTTCGTGACTAACATTTCAGTTCCTTCTTAAAACAAATCAGCTCAACAAGCTGTGAAAACACAATAATTTAAGGTCCCACTCCAGTAGTTATCAATCTCCTCAAAGCTAATTTATAAAGAACCCTCTCACAATTTTAAAACAGCTTAGCGTGTGCTACACCTTTTTCTTTAATCAGTGAATGAGGAACTCTAATTTTGCTGAATGGCCCTTGCATCGCTCTGCTCATCAGTGGCTCATCTCCAAGGCCCGTTTTCTAATGGAGAATGGAACAAAGCTGCACAGGTCGTCTGTACCGTACCAAGGTAAGTACACCTAAAATCATAATAATAATAGCTTATTTTCCTCATTTCAATCTTGGAACACATAAGTGCACATCTTATGGAAATAGCAAGGCTGAAGACTTTTCATCTTTATAATCAGAGAGGGGTTTTATACCTGTGATTAATGGTGATGCCAGTTAATTTGACTTTTTTCTATTCTGAACATCTGTAGAAACAAACAAAGCAGTAATATCTGCTGCAGGATATGGCTTTTAGAATGTAATGGTGCAAAAGGGATCACATGCAAACAATGTTTTAGCTTTTTTAGCTAAAAACAAAACAAACAAACAAACAAAAAAAAAACAAAACTGAATAAATACATTGGAAGGAGAGGTTTTATGGAGGACTTCTCAGAAAACCACAAATGCAAGTGGGACTGAGGATCCAGTGGATGGGGGAAAGATAAATTTCCCTGTGAGAGAAGGCGAACGAGAAAGGACTAAAGACAAAGATTTAATGTAGTTTGAATAAAGAAAAGCAGCGACCACACCCTGTTTTACTGACATTAAACAAGCTGCACACATGCTCTTGTAACAGTAATAAATAGATATTAACCCAAATCTATTTAGCTTCTATGTAAACACAGAATGGCTACCCTGAAATGAAGCTCAGCATGACCTCCTTCACTGCTCAGAAGTCTCTAAAATACCAGCTTAAAGACAAAAGTTTTTTTGTTTTTTTTTCTCCATACTCAAACAATTCAGTGACCTCTTGGGCTGGGGCAGACTCGTCCTGCAGGATGCCACTCCCTTCAGAATGGTATTCATGACAGATATTCATCAACATTAGTGCACAGCAGTGGAAAAAAACCCAAACAAAATACCAAAAATAGTTGTGGAAAAGATACCTCAGTGGGCTTTTCTGCCAGGTCATGCTCCTTCTGCAGCCAGATTACTGCTTTTAGTGTCAACATGACCAGACTACAAGACGCTAAAACTAAATAACATTCTACTCCCAGCAGGCAACGCTATCATGCTTCTACAAGGTCTTTTTGTGATTTCCAAGACCACCGTTGGAGTTGACTCTTTTTGTTGTTGTTGTCCTCACTATTCTCCTCTTCCATCAGACCAGCTCCTCTGGCTGCATACACCCTAATTGCTTGATTGCTTCAGCCGCACTGATTATCCACACATGTAACTGATTACTTCATGTCTAAGCTGCCAGACTGTCTCAGGTACATTGGTGCTGCAGCGTTCCTTCCTTGTCCTCATTGCCTGCAGTTGACCTACTCTAACTTGGTGTGCACCAAGCCCATTAGGTTTCCTTTTGGATTTGTTAGCTTTGTTGAGACCTTTTTCCTGTAATAAAGCACTGAACTTTTTTTTTTTTTTAATCCTTTTTGCCTGTTGTGTTGTGTGTTTCCAGTAGATTTTGTTTCTCTGTTACCACCAACTTCCACCAACTTCCTGATTTTTTACCACAGTTTCACTTCAAATTACTCCTACATGTTCATGGTTAACATCGGGTAGATTTGACTCTTCCAAATGATATTATTTCGTTTTTTCCCCTTTCATTTGTTAAAGATAAAATACACCAAGAGTAGCACAAATGACTTTTTTCAAGTTAAAATAAGTTTATAATTTAATTTGAACTAATATTTGATTAATTTTAGGAAGCGTCGCCTCGCTCTCGTTGTCTCCCATCCCTGCTATCAGCAAAAGCCAACAAAATAAATAACTTTGGACTTCCGTCACAGTCGTCTCTTGCAACAACTACTGTATGTTTCACTTAACAGCACTGTGTTACACTGACAGTGAAATCTTCTCACAGAGCCACAGTGGACGTCATGACAGATGTGATAAAGAGGCTGAAAGAAAATAATGATGGACTTAAAAAAAATAAAAAAAAATAAGGGTAGTTCTTTGACAGTTTCCTATCCTCACTTACAGGGGAGTCTGAACTTCCTTTATGCCACTTTGAAAACTTCCTGTGTTCATATAAGGGGAAATAGTGGCGTGCTGGTGGTGGGGTATAATATGCTGTGAACTATATCCTCATTTGTATTAAAGTATAATTCTAGTCCACTTTATAGCTGTACTGTAAAAAAAACAAAAAAAACAAAACAACTGTAGCTCAAATAGGCCACCAAAAAAAAAGAAGTGTTTTTTTCTTTTTTGAGCGCTGCATTTTTACTCTGAATGAAATTGGGGTCAGTAATGGCAGTGTGGTGGTGGGTACTGTCACCTCACTGCAGGAGGTTTTTTTTTAGGTTCAAGGTCCAGTTTGGGCCTTTTTTAGTTTTTTCATAGATATTCTGGCTTCATCTCATGGGATAAAAACACACACAGTTAGTTGATTGTTGATCCTGTATTGACCGCAGGAGTGAGATGCTGGAAATACATCAGTGGTCATCGTATTGAGTGTCAAAATCTATCTTTTTTCAAACTTACATACGTTGCTGTTTGAATGCAGTAGACATTACACTCTGAAAATGTGAAAAGGAAGACAAAAACACAATTTTGCTAAGCCAAATTTTTTTTACACTGTGATTCTTACTCAAAATGACATGGCTGCATTTCTGAGACTCATTCTAGATTCTGCAGTGTAAGAATTCACGTGCACATTTAGTATTATTTCACAAACGTCTGACAGGAATTTTTGCATCTATCTATTGTTTCACCTGTGAGAACAAGTTCCCCAGAGCAGAAGAAACAGGATGTGGGACTGCTGAAGTACGTGCACACACAACCACACAAACAAAGTTCAGCCACAAACACCTGCTGCCAAAGGTATGTGGACGTGACCTCGTGTCTGTTTTTAGCTCTCCCTGCTTAATAGATAAGTTATACAAGATATGGGGGAGTATGAAGTCATTTCACCATGTTTATGGCTACAAATAACGACAACAATACGACACAACCTCTGGAAAATGAATTCAAAGTGCTTTTCATGGGGGAGGTCTTCATCCTGGGATTGTCCAAAAATGCTTTACTTCTCACGCATGTAAGGACACACATTTTCCCCTGGGGACCTCAGAAGTTCTATTTTCTGCAGCATCCGTACCTGATGTTTCGATCGCAGACAACAATGCAGTCACACACCCAGCAACATCTGCCTCTCACCTGCTTTTGGTCGCGTGAGACCCACTTGGACTCGATAGCGCCCAGAGTCAGGCTGGGCAGCATGTGGCTGAGGAGCTTTGCCACGAAAACCTGCAAACACGGAAAACATAAGACGATAACAATGAGGTTTTGATAACAGTTGTGCCTAAGAAAAACACGATACGCTTGTAGCAGTGATTGTGATAAGACAGAGAAAAATGAGTAGATATAAGTGCAACATCACTCACACCAGAGCTGGAAACATTTTGAACCTTATCTTTCACAGCACTCCTAACTAGAGGAAGACAATGCACTACCTTGAATGGTGTAGCCGACTCTGGGTTCATCTGGACCATCGGCGCTATCAGAACCACTCCACTAAAGTCACTGGGTCTCTCACAGGCTGTCAGGATGGAGATAGCACCACCCTAAGATGAAAAAAAAAGCATCAACAACAACAGATTATATAGATTAAATTGTAATTTAACATTTGCGCGCTGTCATTAGTTTTCAACAATGTGCATCTAATTTATTTTCTTTGGGTTTTGATCAAGATAACACGACTCAATAACACAACTCGGTAACTCTGAATATGAACTCATGTCTTTCGATGAGCCGTTCAAATGTGCAGAATGCTGTGATATCACAAATTCAAATTCCCAGTCTCACCACGCTTTCCTTTTCCCAACGTCACATCATACTGCATTTGTTGTCCCTCAGTTGTGTAAAGACACATCCTGTGGAGGGGGGGATCTGAGTCAAGTGGCTGCCTTCACCCCCTAAAAACTGTACGCTGTAAAGACAGCTGTTGAACTGTATCTCTGTGGGATTTTGACTAAATCACTCTTTAAACATTTCATTAACCTCAGAAAATTGTCTCAACTTGTAAAAACAATGGAAAAAAAATAAACATTTTTACATTTTCCACCCTTAATCCCTCCGGACTGGTTGTTCCTGGATTTTTTGTCAAGAATTTTTTATAAAGCTGAGGTGGAAAAAAAATCACTGGCTGAATATTATGCAGCAATCAAACACTCTCTAGAGCAGATTGTTTTAAACAGCACATTGCAGAAGTCTAAATAAGAGGTGATAAAAGCATGAGTGACCTTTTCCTTTTTTGCAGGGAGACAGGCCCTCACCGTGGCACTGATCCGTAGGTGGAAGAAGCTCGATTTTAGCACGGCACTGATCTGAATTTAAGAGAGCTGTCAAAAAATACAACCAGATTTCTAACAGCGGAGTAAGTTCATGATGCCAAAGTGTCAGCAGAACTACAGATCACATCTTCCTTTCCTTGTTTTCTTTAAGGTTCAGAAAGTTAATCTTCTAAGTTTTAAGATCTGACGCAGTCTAACATAAGCTGTAATGAACTTTTGCTGTCTGACCTGATGGGCATATAAACTGGAAGAAGGCCCCAGAGGCAGACCCAGGAGACACTGGAGAGATTACATCTCCCGGCTGGCCTGGGAACGCCTTGGTCTCTTTCCGGAGGAGTTAGAGGAGCTGGCTGGGGATAGGGAGTTCTGAATGAACGGATGGATGGATGGATGGATGGATGGATGGTTGGAACTGCCCAAAGTTGCCTCTTGAGCAAAATATTTTTGCTTCACAGTTGTAGGACTGTCACTGACTGAAAAAAAGCATGATTTAATGTATGCTTATGATTGAAAAGTTTGTTGAAACTGGCTGAAACTGGCTCAAAACTGATGCTGGTGGTGCTTTCTCATTTGAAGAATTTGATCCCTCAAATAGCTGCTGTAAAAATCAACCATCAGCGACGATTCAAAAGCCTGATCGACTCAGAACAATGGTGGAAAATACAGAGAGACAACAGAAAGAGCTACAGATTTCACTTTGATATTTCAGCTATGAGGATAACAGAAAACTCTGGCAAGTTAAAATCTAAAAACAGATCTGTTTCAGGGTGGGGAAGATGATAAAACAGTCTTCCATATGTAACAGAGGAGAGCGTCTCTTGACTTGTGACAGAAGTAGGCGAAAGGTTCCGATGCTCAGAGCAGTGGGAAAACTTGTCAAAGTTCAAGTCTAACATCAAACAGTCCATCTTTTGTGTAGCTGGGCGTGAGTTTCCACCCTGCTCTCTCATTGCTGTTACTCTGCGCAGATCGGGAGGGAAATGTGTTGAAGTCACAGCACGAGGGGCATGGCGTGCGCTGTAGGACTGCAGCGAACATCAGCTTACGGTCACACAGTGACTGAAAATCTTCTGATTGTGATTTAAAAATGGGATGTAGGGCCATGATAGTTAGCAGCTCTGTGGCAGCCAGGGCTTAAATCAGTTTTCTACAGTGGATTTTGGGATGGTTCCCTCTTCTTGTGCACAAGAAGTGCAAGATGCACACACACACACACACACACACACACACACAAGAACCTGGATCCTGCATGGATCAGTTCCTTCCCCGTCATGATTTCTCACTCGATCTCTCTCTTTTAGGAAACTAATTGGCTTCAGCTTTGGTTACGTGAATGTTCTTTGTCACTTGTATGAATATTCATCAGCTTGAGGCCACTGACAGGCCCACTTCATGAAAGGAGGCACTGCAGGAAGACAGAACATTTCCCACCAGAAAGCTTTACTTTCTAAAAGACACGCACACACTCCTACAAACGGAAAATGAACACAGAGTTTTTAAAAAAGAGACTCACCACTCCACCTCTGCTCAAACAAATCCTCTCAATGAGACATCCATCTGTACACACCACACATCTACAGATATGTAACTCCATCAAAGGGTTAAAGAGAATTTTGTGGATGCAAGCTGTCAGATTACTTCAGCATATTTAATTCTTGTCATTTTTCTTATTTTTTTAACAAGTGTGATTGTGGCCACTGCTGTGTAGTGATGGTGTGAGCCATGTGTGAATAGGGAAACGGGCAGAAGGAGGACTGAGACAGTGAGGCTCTTTGAGTCACTGATTAGAGGCAGCCTTCCACTTTCTGACTCTGAACTTTGGTTCCAAAGATGAATGCTGACATTGTCCAGCTGAACTCTGACAGTGGGTGGACCTGAACTGTCAAAAATGGCCCGAGGAACTATCATACAGACATTGCATGTACTATACAGCCATCATGCTCACATTGTATGGTGTAAAATTCAGAATTCACTGACATCATTTGAACTAAATGGCGTGCCCACTGGGATTAAATGATACTAACAGTCAAATTAAATATGACCGAAAAACCATTACATTACATCAGGGATTATCGGGTCAGTGTATAAACAAATTATGTGTAGAGAGAAGAAAAATAACTGCATGAGACTGTGACAGAAAGTACTTTATGCTATCTAGTTTCTGGCCCTAACAAACTGATGGTGGAATGTACTGGACTTTCCCTGAGCTCATCTGCTTCTACCTTTCGCAGCAGCTGCAGCGGTAAGCGATGCACTATCTCACCTTTTTCACCATTTTTTGTCTGCTCCAGGAGGTGGTTTATTGTAATTCAGGCCTTTCAGCAAAGTGGCAGTTACAATGTACATACATAGACCCAACCACAAGAGGAGAGGATAAAAATATTTCCCAAAGAGAAGCCAGTGCTGAAAACCAGTCTTCTTTTGAGACTTCAACAGCCACAAACTAAATGGTTTGATAGGTTTGACTTTTTCTTCGCTTGTCACTTCAGGCAATCAAACACATGCTCTCAAACATTTTTTTTATACCTTTAAATTATTCTAGATTGGACTGTGTCATGGCTTTTTTTTTCTTTGAAGCTTAGCACTTTCATTGAACTGTAGTATGACTAAAGAACAGATGGAAAATTACATAGTCTTTCATTTAAAACACTGAAATGCCTTTTTGTTGAAAAGCACTTATGTTCAGTTATAAAAATATCTACAGTTCAAGAGCATATTCAGTCTTTCCCAGATTATAAACATTGTTATATTAGGTTGAGTTAAAACAGACTTTGCTTTGATTTTAACAAGATGCTGACTTTGTAGGCAGGGGCCTACTGAGCTGAGCAAACAGACCCCTACCAGTGGTGAACCGTTATACAAAAATCCAGCTCTTAGGAGGTAGGACAAATAAACCTCCATCATAAACACTTCAGGAGAGGAAATGAAAATGAGGAGGAGAAGAAGCCGAAGTGGTGGGGATTTGTCAGCGGTCCCATCGGCTCATACAGCAATGACACATTTCTGAAATGCCTGGCTGTCCGCTTAACCATGAAAAATGCAGAGAAAACTGAAAAAAGTCAGACTGTGACTGCAGTTTTTAGCGCTTTCTTATCTTATGGGATATAAAAATTCACTTCAGTTCACTTTATTTTATAATATAAAAGGGGCATAAACCAAATCTAATTGCTTAAAATATTACAAGAAGACAATTTCGACTCTTTTTGTACTTTTCTGAAGAGCATGAAGAGGACGGCTTAGATGCTATTTACACATGTAGATGGGCTCAATTCAACTGGATACAATTTTGAACAAAGTTTTTTTCTTTTTTAGTTCAGCACTGATCACGGTCCATTTGAGGCAGATCGAAAGGTCAACAGTGTTTCAAAAATAAATGTGAAGAAACAACAGACAGTGGTGCAGGTATGACAGCAGGACATCTCTGTCTATTGTAATTATTTTGAACTCCTTTAACTGCATCACCACCTCCTGAGGATGTTATCTTGAAACTTTTTTTTTTTGCGTCATCCAGGCTCCTTTAAACAGAAATTCATGCAAACAGAGGAGCAGAGGAACAGACTAATGGAAACAGGATGCAGAGTTACAACACTGGGAAGCTGAGAAATGAGGCACAGCATTGCATCTGGGACATGTTTCCCAAACACAGAATCTGGGTTTCATATGTTTCTTTGAAACAGAAATTGACAACAGGAAATGAACGGCACACGTAGGCTTTACAGGGGAAAATGACTGGCTTCGGGGACGTCAGCAGGGCAAAGGAGAAGGAACTGGTGGAATGTAAACGAAGGGAGGGAAGGAAGGAGAAAAAGGAGGAGAGACTATAAAGTGCATGGGGGAAAAGGTAGAAAGATGGGAGGGGCTACTGTCCTTAGAAATTTCTATTTCTGTTCCTAGATAGGACTTGGAGAAGACCTGTGACTATGTCATCATTAAGGGAGATCTTTCAGTAGTACGTGTTATGTGGTCCTTTGGACGGGTCATTCAGTTGCTGTCCAACCAGAGCGAGAGCTTAGTTTGCATGGTGACCATAAGTCAGATATACATCCAGCTTTTATTGGACTCTGCCACGGCTGCCCTTGGATAACAGCTGTGCTCTATCCCTAGGACTTGTAAAAAGCTTACAACCACGTCATCATTGTGTCAAGTACTTCAGAAGTATGGGTTACAGTGTTCCTCGCTGTGGCCCATTCGGACCCCAAACAACCGAGGTGAGAACTCGATCTACATTGCTGTCACTTAATCAGACTAATTCCCAGTGGATGTGGGATTAAGACAAGGTTCTCCATCAATCGTTCTGTTAGTGAGCCAACCATACCCCATTCACTTCAGGAAAATTCTCTCTTATGAACCCCTCCCATTCACAGATGCTTCCATCAATGAAAAACACACTGCACCAATCACAATGGGCCTAGGGTGGGCTGTAAATAATGACTCATACGGGAGTGTCCATGCACGACCAAAACAAACTTCAAAACAACAAAGATGGCGGGCGTCCCATGCTTTGTTTCTCTGATTGATTGTATGATGTGATTCCAACTTATTACTCACTTGTGATGACCGTTTCAACAATTTTATGATAGATGACAGGCAACCCCGTATATTTTTACTCATCTGAAGAGGCATTTCATCCTCGGCACGAGAAGCCAGCAGTTCCTTAATGTTATTGACGTTATTGTTCCCTGCCTGTAAAGGATCATTAGCTGTGCACATGTGACCTGCACCCACTTTTCTGTTAGAATACTTATGCATGAGCTTATACATAGTGCTACATGAGCTGTTTCTGTCTTTTTTTTTCTTTTTTGAAGCTCGAAGCTTCAATACGCAGTGATATAAATAGCAATAAAATCTGTGACATTTTTCAGAAACATAAAGTACTGAGTGTGTGAGTGTTTGTAAAGCTTTTGCTAAAAAGCACAAATACTGTGGGTTTTATTTGTTTGTTTTTTTGCTTACGTCATGTTTTCATTTCTCGACAAATCTTATCATATCTACAGCAAATCCTTTCTTTGTGTTGAATACCACATGTCCACTGAATCAGTGCTGCGCTAGAATATAACTGGGCTCCTCATTTTTCACAACAAAGTGGTTCTGCAGCAAATTTGCAGCTCTCCACTGTTCTCTGCTTGATATGTGTTTTAAGCCATGACTTAAAAAACACAAGCAATGTTCCTGACTTGTTTCCATGTTGCAGCCAGAACTTCCTGCAAGTATTTCATTCTCTCTGACCATGGATTCAGTTTCTTCTAAAAAAAAAAACTAAAAAAACACGATAGGGTGTGACATTCCATCCATCCATCCATCATCTATACCCGCTTACTCCTGTGCAGGGTCACGGGGGTCTGCTGGAGCCTATCCCAGCTCTCTCCGGGCGAAAGGCAGGGGTACACCCTGGACGGGTCAGGGTGTGATATTGCATTTGTAAATACAAATTCTGAGCAATATTTTCATCCAACAAGTTCATTGAAGTGCAAACAGACTCAGCCTACAAACAGTGACATTATCCTTCCATTACATAAGTCATCAGTCATGTTTGTGCTCTGTATGCTGTACTCAGAATTAGTGGGTCACAAATTACAACAATGAGAGGCTGTAATGTTCAATGCAGCTCCGTGAATAACCGACAAAACCAATCGCTTTAAAAAAGGTTTTTGGTTTTCATTCTTGATGCTTATTAACATAAAAAAAATTTATAAGAAAATGTTACTGGTTCAATAAGCTGAAGGTGATTTGAACATTTCATTCACTTTCTCTGCACTGCAATTTACTCCAAGCTTCATTTAAATTTAATGTAAAACCAACTGAACCTGAGGGCATTGGAAGGCAGTTGAAGTAAATGGAAAATGAGTTCCTTCTATTTTAGACGCTAGGTTAAACCCTATTATCATAGAATCCTAAATGGAATGCAACCATGCTGGTTCTTGTAAAGGTTTTGCTTCTCATTTAAAAAGCTGTTTCAGTTTTGCTAAACCAGTGGGGAGTTTCAGGCTGGCCACGAGTCCCTAGAGGTCTCGCTGACCCAGCTGCCCTTCCTGAGTCATTGTTAACTGCGAGTTGTTTGAAAATGAACAGAGCAGCCCTGCAAGCACAGTTGCCTTTTATTAGGGTTTTTAAGAATACCATGACCTGGATAATATAGAGAATATACACAGACTTAAACCTTTTAAAGATATTTGTTTGGTTGTTTATGGTTGGACAAAGACACCCCCCACCCCTCCCACCACAAGACTAGATTAAATAGCATGCCAGTGAATACAATATACAATTTATGTATATCTTTTCTTCTTTTTTTGGCAGAAACCCCAAAATTAATGAATAAATAAATGAATGAGTGCATAAACCAGATATCCAGGTCCAAGTCTAGTGTGTACAGCCCTTTATGGCAACAAGCAAGTTAAAAGTGCTTTAGTACCCATAAATATCAAGAATAAAACATACAGTAAATTTTAAAAGATACATGTAATCAAGTAGAGGAAAGGCCTCAGTGCTTGCATGTATTCAGCCAAGTTTGGATTTAAAATGAGCAGTATCTTTAGTAGATATAATATCAGGAGGTGAACATGTTCCAATGTCTCGGGGCAGCAACTGTAGAAAACACCGCCACCCCACTGTTTGCACCGTGACCTTTGGAACTTCTAAAACGCCCTGGCTGGATGACCACGATGACCTGTTAGATTTCCGGAGTTTTAAAATCCCGGCCAGATCATAGTTTTTTGACATCACTAAAGTAAAAGGCCAATAAAAATATTTCAGATTAACTGGTGATGGTGTACAGCCTGTTCTCTCCATCAACAAGTACTTTCACATCGACTCTGAGCAGATTAACCTGTAATTTGCTCTGCTGGAGTTTTTTTTTTTTTTTTTTTTAGCCAGAAGCACCTGCAGGTTTCGGCGAATGTGTGTCACTGTGTGAAAGGTAAGCAGGAGGTCACTTAAAAAAAAGATAAACTTGGCAAACCTGCCCTATAGATGACATGGCATTTGTCCATGACAGAGAAATGAAGCACGTTGCACTGTTAGTGAGCCAAACCAAATACAACATCACTGCATCGAAGGAAAAACATGAAAATGATTTTTTTTTTAGCCAAAATATCCAGATTACATTCAGTTCTGAGCAGAACACCATGTGATCTTGCTTTACTAAAGGACAGAAATTGCCCTTTTCTCACTTGACCGTAGCAGAAAACCTCTTAAAATCGTGAGCTTTTTTCATTTGTACGCTCAGCTGCTCTACAATTTAAAACAGGTGTTTTTTTCCTGCACTTGTGAGGCTCAAACATATTATGTAACTTCACAGAAAGCAAAGCAGGCAAACAAACCTGAGCAAGGGCAACTTTTTTCCACTCTCTCCACTAATACCATCTGAACTAGAATTCTCTCACTGAAAACAAAACAAACAAAAAAAACACAAAAATAAAAATAGAAAACAAATTTCCATGGACAATAAACCACTGACTGGCTGATTCAAAACACTGAAACAGACGGTGGAAAGTGACCTACCATGGAGTGGCCAACGATGAAGATGGGAAGGTCAGGGAAGCGAGACTTCATCAGGTCGATGTGCTGCAGGGCATCCCTGATGTAAACCTGAAAGTCTTTGATATTCATCCTGTCTCCTTCACTCTGACCATGACCAACTGTGCAAGGAAAGAGGGAAAAGAAGGAAAAGGAGTGGAAGGAATATATGTTAGCTTTCTAAATTCAAAACCTTTCAGTGGATTATGATGACTATCTTTCTTTTTAAGGTTGTAACTCATGAACTTGGCTCTTTTCAGGACACTCTCCTACTGACGTTGATTTCCAAGTATTGTTATCTGCAACCCCTCTGAAATCTTTTTGACTGACAGCGACTTAATTGGAGGAGAATGAGGAATGAGAAAATGACAAGAGGGGTAAAAAGGGTGTTGTAGGAAGGGAAAAGAGGAAGTGAATGAAAAGTAAATTGATGCTGCAGAAGTTTAACAAAATGAGAGGCAAGAAAAGGAACAGCAGCCCAAAAGAGAGGGAGAGAAACATATGGGAAAAGGAAAAAAAAGGTCATCAGGAGGAAGAAATAGAAAATGAGACATTCATGTTAGGTGTAAACATGAATGATCCAAGAAAAAAAAATACATTGCAGAAACAAATGCGAGGGACAGATGGAGAGGGGGAAAAATATATGAAAATTTATGTACATATACATATATATATATATATTTTTTATATATGCTTCCTGAAGCTTTCTGCAGCAGTAACTGAAAGATGAGGCATGCTGCCATGGCAACCACAGAACCAGTTACAACAGCTCATAAAACGTGCCACTCACACCTTCTCATGTTCTCTTTGTGTTCTGCATGAATGCTTATGAGAGCGTCTTCATCAGATGTAATTGTTCTGTTCTTTGCTTTTAATCCTCAGCGCAGCATAATGACAGGTCGGTGTGGAAATCAATGTCCACTTGCTGTGGCTGTGTGTGTGTGGGAGCCCTGCACCCTTCCAGCCACTGTGGGAACTTAATAATTCAAAGCGCTGAAGCGCAAAGACATATAAACAGTGCAGGAAGCCAATCCACTACTACACGGCTGCTAAAGCTATGGAAGGAAAAAGAAGTCTGGAAATAAATGTTTCGTTTGGCTTTTGAAACATTAACACACGCAAAAAAAATTCATTTTTGATGATTACAGAATGTAAGCAGGAAATGTCCCAGCTAAAGGGCTCTGTAAACCCTGCTGACTCACGCTAAGGAAGCTGTTCAGGCTACTAAACACAGGCTGAAATCTCAGAATGAAAATACGGTAAATTAAATAGTCTATCTAGCATTGCCCATGTTCACATCTGACATTAACAGCCATCTTGGATGATCCATTTACAAATCCCTCGCTTCCTAATACCACAAATAACCCATCCATCCATTATCTACACCCGCTATGTCCTGTACAGGGTCACGGGGGTCTGCTGGAGCCTATCCCAGCTCACTTTGGGTGAAAGGCAGGGGTACACCCTGGACAGGTCCCCGGTCCATTGCAGGGCCACATACAACCATTCACACTCTCACTCACGCCTAGGGACAATTTAGGAAAACCAATTAACCTAAGGAGCACACAGAAAGGTCCCTGTGGATGCTCGAACCAGGAACTTTCTTGCTGTGAGGCACCAAGACCACCAAGCCACCGTGCTGCCCTGAATTGGAAATATGTTAAGTTTTTGTTTATTCATTTAGTCTCTATATTTCATTTCGGTTGTTGGCTCACTTTGATGTTTCAGGTCTCATCTGTGCTATGGTTATGTGTTTCAGTGGAGGGACTTGTATTTATTTATTTATTCTGTCCCTTTTAGCCAGAGGCATCTTATGCATGTTCTTGTATCATTCAAGTTTGTATTTGTATGATGATTTATGGTTTAGGTAAATATTGGTTTTGCGGTGCTTTCTTTCCTGTATTGTTGGTTTTTCTGCCTCTACAACTCATCTCTCCTGATTGTTCACATCTGTGTCCATGACCACCATCAGGATTTCTGGGCCCTGTTGAAAAAAACAAAACAAAAAACAAAACAAAAAGCAACACATTACAACACCCCTGTCCATGTCATCAGCACCAAAAATAATGCTTTCTTTCTTCTTTCCATCATTTCATTCTCTTGCTCATCTCATAACTTCTGGCAGTTTTGCATTAGTACGCATGGAATATTGGGTCTTTGGTTATCCAGCTGTTTCTGTGTTGTTTTTTTTATTTTATTTTTTGTTGTTAGAAATGTTGTGTCAATAGGACATTTTATTAATATAGGACATTAATGAGTATTTGCCTCCACCTCAGTGTGTTTAATTTTTGGTGGTCTTGATCTTTCAGAATTTGCAATTTTACTACAAAATTAGCTTTTTTAAATAAATAAATGAATTCTAAATTCTTTTTAAAAGTCTAAATATCCAAATTTTATTAGAGATCATGATTTTTGTAAAATGAGATTTTTAAATGACAAATCAGTTTTTCATGGTAAAAAGATGTGATATTATGAAATTCGCAATATCAAATTGTTTTATGAAATTTGTAGTTATGCAAGAAAAATTTGTGATTCTAGATTTTATGACAAAAAGCGTCATTTTTTTAAGTCTTTTTTTTTTTTTTTTCTTCACAACCAAGTCCAGGAACTTGCGGGAAATCTGGCAACAGCTGGTTAAGAAAATAAATAATAACCATCCTTTTTACTGATAACTATGGTGATGATGTGGCCCAGGAGGAAAACTGACTTTGACACACCTGAACTAAGGAGCTTTATTTTGTTTGTAGCCTCTGTAACCATGTTTCTTCCCCTGTTCCTTCCCGGTATAGACGGCCCGGAGTTGTGGTGATGTTTTGTTTTATTTTGTTTCAGCACTTGTACTTGTATGTTTTTCTGAATGACATGGTTATTTGTACATCCCTGCTTTGATTCATCTTTGTGCTTGTGTGACGTACATGTGAATTTGAATTCCCAAAACTACCTTCCCTAATTAGCCTGCCTGTAAATTTGTGCAACCACTGAATCTTTTATAAGATGTTTTATGTACTAAGAAGCAAGAGACAACTTCATTAATGATAGAAGAAAAAAAAAAAAAAAAAACAGTTACTGGTGCTGTCCTGAAGTAGATAATATTTCTTGGTGAATATTCTCATGATGGTGAAGTTTGCATGTTTTACTCAATACGTTTTGTTTTTTTTTCTTGCATAAATAAACATGACTGATGATGCTTTGATCATGTCAACATCCAGTAAAAAACATATTGAGATGAAATGTAAAACTCTGGATAAATGTTCGTGGCAGTGCAAGTGCTGAACCCACGACTTCATCATCTGTTATTGATTGTTACACACTCTGTATGAGAGGGTATTTATAGTATGCCATCCTCATTAAAATGAGTTCCTTTGAAATCAGAGAGGCCAATTATTTCAGAGGCACCTCTAGGCACACACAATGAACACAGTATGAGAGCTGTGGTTTATCTAATGAGTTACGAGCATGTGATCAAGCTCTCTGTTAGTCAATCATACCTCTCAAGGGAACCAGAGTATTTGAGAACTTTAATTATTTTGGCAGAATCAAACAGATTTCCACCAAGTCTTGCTCAGACCTGCTGGTCATAAGGATGAGCTGATTCTTGGTGGATTTGATGTGACATGTGACAGTTGGAACCTGTAGGTCAATGAATGAAGTGGCATCATTCATCATTTCATATATCAGACTGATTAAAGTTTTTGATCCAAATGATTAAAGATTAATTGAAACACCCCTGGTAAGGACTGGCAAACTGCAAGGGAGTAGGTTCGGTCTCAGTATCGAAAGAGATGCATTCTGCACTTTAATGATGCCAAATGATGGATTTGTTCATGTAGATGACTGCTCAAACTGATGGTCTGGCATTAAAGAAAACGCAAGTTAACCCTGTCTGTATCAAACTTAACATCTTATTCAAATACATCCTGTTGGAATAACAAGATAAAAGCCCGCTTCTGCCAGTGACAGCTGGCTTATTTTCGGGCAGCTTTACAGTTAATGATGACAGTTAGTTGCTGATGGTCTTTGTTGCCATGAGATGAAGCTCACAGCAAGCATGAAAACGACTGAAAATCCTTTTTCCTTAAAGCTGATGTCAGTGATTTCACATGAAGAGCTGAAATAGTTACATGCATGTAAAAGGTGACCCCCTTGTCTAGATGTCGTTAAAGATCTGTGAGCTCATCTCTTTGAAAACGCTACTTTCGAGGTCACAAAACCAGAGTCAATGTTCTTACCAAAAACAGAATCTGCTTTCAAAGAAGCTTTAAACAAAGGCTAAATTATCATCAATTGTGAATAAAGTGAAGCAATTTTCAGGACAATAGCAAGAAGAATGGAGTAATTTATGTATGCCCATTAAATATATATTCAGAAAAGGCTTTCTGATTACAAAGGAGACCTTTGCATCAATTTAAGAGCAAAGCTATATTTAACCTTAAGACAGTCAAGAGCTCCAAATCTATTGTGCACTATTGTGTTTAAGTGTTATTTGAACAGTTTGACATAATAAAGTTTTAATATTGCTCTCCTTTCTGCAGTCAGGTACATGACAACAGTCACCATTGTTCTGTACTTTTTTCTTCAAAGTTGTCATAGCAGCACAAACTTTAACATTGGAAGTGACTCCAGATGGTTTTTCCCACTATACACGGACAGTGCCAATATCATGGCAGTTAAGAAGAAAAAGATATTTAATTTGATCATTTCACGCTCATGATAGGTATAAGTCATGTTCTGCATCAGCGTTATGATAACACACCAGATGGAAACTGTTTGGGAATTGCAGACCAAAACTGTTTTCCAAAACTGTTTTCTGCTGGCTGCCTGAACCACCTGCTTGTTAGAGTTGGTTGTGGGCTGTCTTTCCCCTATCACACCAGCAGCAAGCAGTTGATTACATCTTATAGCTGGTCAGGAAAAAAATAAAAAAATAAAAACAATCTTTTCCACTCTTTCTTTATGTTGCTTTCAGTGAGAAAAATCTCCAGTTCTGACATAATTGATGCTTTCAGCATCTACCTTTTTAGGAGCAACCAGTAATGACTGTAGCCACATCTAAAACCTGCCTTTGGCTGCCACTTTTTTTCTTTTCCTTTTTCCAAAAATACACAGTCTGGAGCTTGAGGTGGGTAAGATATTGACGTTGAAAATCCTGTGTGTTTTAAGGTACCATCAGGTCAGCAGGAGTTTTGGAAAAAAAAGAAACACAGCCTTTCGAAGTCAGTGTGAAGTTTATAAAAAATAAAAAAAAATAATAAAACAAATAAAAATTACATTTCCTTATCACCATTTCCTTCTTATCACAATTCCTCCTTAACAAGTGTACAGCTTTGCACGCTTGTTTCACAGAGTAAACGTTCCCTGTCACCGGATACCGGATACATGGTCAGTCTGTCATCAGCCAGGGGCTGATATCTGCAGCAGATGGCATTAAGAACAGATGCTGTCAGAGTTCAGCTCCATCTGGGTCTAATATCTGGTGCTCTTCTAACCTATGCATTTGTTTTTTTCATGTGTTAATGCATGTGAGACAATTGAATGTCTTTTTTTTTAATACAGTTGTCGGCTAAAAATAATAATCACTTACGCTGGCTTGCAAACGTGTGTGTGTGTGTGTGTGTGTGGTGTGTGAGACCCACAAGCTCACAGGAGGTCTCCAGCTGAACATGCCCTCCACTGACCTTGCCCCCTGCTGAGAAAT
>JBAMYA010074139.1:0-24673 GCA_037176975.1 Arrhamphus sclerolepis
ATCAGTTTGAACTGGACTGGTTTTAATGGGTTGGATTAAGTGGGATTGGACTGGAATTGATTCAGTTGGACTGGATTGGACTGAACTGGTCTCAACTGCATTGGCTTGAACTGTGTTGGACTACAGTAAATTGAGTTGGACTGGACTGACTGGACTTATTTGGAACTGAATGGATTGGATTGAGTAGAGGTGAATTGGACTTGACTGATATGACCCTACAGGACTAACTTGCATTAGTTTGATTAGACTGGACTGGTTTAACTGGACTGCACTAAACTGAATTTGATTGGATTGGATTGCATAGAACTGGAACAGATTGGATTGGACTGGGCTGGACTATTTGCACTGGATTGGATTGGACTGGACTGGAGAGAAAACCCAAAATGAAGTTGTTTTACAACAGGACACATGATTCAACCAGTTTTCATGATAACAATTCCTTTAGTTTCAAAACATAGATGTTTTATTACCTTCAGAACAATTTCTGCCGTGAAAACAGAAGTGAAGACGATATCAGCATAAGCCAACACCTGAAACATCACATCATTTGTATCAACCAGCTGTAACAGAGAACAAGTATGACATGTATACATGTGTCTTCTCACCTGGTTCCTGAAGGACATAGGGTCAATGGGATCCTCAGCAGCTAAAGAAACTGACGACAGCAGGATGAAGAGGAGGATGATATTGGTGAAAGTAGTTGCATTGATGATTCGATGGCAAAGCTTCCGGAACCTGACAGTGTTAAAACATTAGAAATGCATAAATTTACAAGAAAAAAAAAGAATATCTAACTCTAAATTTGCAAATTAGGGAAACTAAAATCGGCTGAAGTGACTTCCTACTCATTATGTTATCAGAAGGAACTTTTGGACACTACTGTTGTTTGTGTTTTAAAATTTATATTTTATTTTTTTAGTTAGCGTTGATCATTGTGTTGTGTGACTGGAGAGCACTACTAGCTAAGTATAAATGTCCAGTATATTTAGAGAAATAAAATGACCTGTCTTGCACTGTTTGAGTTGAGTGATTTGAAAGGGTTTTTCTTACATAGTTTTCACCTTCTTGAAAAACTGTGAATTTATAGAAGTTAATTCTGACTTTTATTTTTGCATATAAGCTTGCAAGTTTAGAAATTCAGAAATTAGGAGTTTGATTTCACAGAACTTTGACTGCTATGGCACAGCACAATTATTTTTTCTTCGATCGTGATAGATCTCAGAAAACTAAGCTAAGTTTGCTTTTTCTAGTTTGACTTGAATTTCACAGTAACAAAAGCAACAAACAGTAACAAAACCAGTCCATTTTCTTCTCAAAATCTAACAAGTTTATTTATTTATTCACTTATTTTTAAAAACGAAAGGATGGGAGTTGATTTGGACTAGATTCAATTGGGTGGAATTGGATGGATTATATGGGTTTGAACTGGCCAAAAAAAGGACTGGGTGTAAATTGTAATGGACTGGATTAGTTTAGGACTGGATTACACTGAACTGGATTTGATGGGATTGGACATCACTATTCTGGACTGGATTAGACTGGACTTGCTTTGGACTTGACTGGATTGAAATGGCCTGGACTACTGGACTAAATTGGATCATATTGGCTTGAAGTGGACTGCAAATGGAATGGTTTGGATAGGACTGGATTGGACTTAATTGGACTAGATTAGCTTTGGACTGGACTAGATTTATTGGATTGAATTGGATTGGTTTGGACTGGATTGGACTGGAGAAGCTTTCGACTGGAATATATTTAGCTGGAATGGATTGGAATGGGCTGCGATGGACTGGCGACCTGTCCAGGGTGTACCCCTGCCTTTTGCCCAAAGTGAACTGGGATAGGCTCCAGCAGACCCCCGTGACCCTGCATAGGAAATAGTATGGATAATGGATGGATGGATGGATTTGGAATGGGATTTTTTTATTTAACCTTTATTTAACTAGGAAGTCCCATTGAGAGTCAGAATCTCTTTTTCAAGAGAGACCTGGCCAAGGTAGCAGCCAAATCACAAAACAAGTGCATACATATTTACAATAACTATTTTTCAGAATAAAACAATAAAACAAGTAGAGATAAAACATAGAGTCTCTCAAGAAAAACAAGCACGTCTCTATCACCACATTCTTTATGGTAGTTTTAGATTCATTAACAGACACAAGGGTTTCTAGCTTAAGCTCTTTCTGTAAATTATTCCATTCCTAAGGTGCCAAATAGGGGAATGCAGTTTTTCCCAATTTGTGGTACATTAAAAGGTAATGGTTTGCACTGGTTAGGACTGGATTGAATTGAACTGACTTGACTGAACTGAAATAGACTGGATTGGACTAGACTGAGTTTGGACTGGACTGCAATGGAAGAATTTGGACAGAACTGGACTATTTTTGACTGGACTGAACTGGATTATGTTGGACTGAACTGGACTCCAGAGGAATGGTTTGGACAGGATTGGACTGGACCGAACTGGACTGGATTTGTTTGAACTGGATTAGCTTTTGATTGGACTGGATCTGATTTAACTGACCTGGACTTGATTGGGCTGCACTCAAAAGTAAAGTAAAGTAAAAAAAAAAAAAAAAGTAAAGTAACAATTTTAATCACAAGTTTGTTTATAAAGTTTTCTTGTTCAAATCTGAGAGTTTATTAAGTTTTAAAGTTTTTTAAAGTTTAAGTTTTTTACCAAAAGGTTTGCAAACTTGTGCATTTTTCACTCTTACAAATTTGAGAATATTAAGTCAGAGTTTTCGTTTTGCAAATTTACAAGTTTATATCACAAATGTTTTAGTTTTCAACAATATGAAGTCAAAGTCTGTTAGTCAGAAAGTAGAAGTCTTTCTTAGTGGAATTTTTGGCTGCATAATTTATTTTTCTTTTCATGGCCTGATATACCATCATTTAATGGATGAGATTGGACTGGTTACATTAAGCTTTTTGAAGGATCTTAAATGAATGGGAGGAACCTGCTGTCTACATGATTTTTGTAACTACATAACTACAGTATAAGTTTTTATCTAACACAACAACCAGCAGATAACTACTTGTTCTGAGGCCCAAAGATGAAGAAAGAGCTGGCTTCTGGCATGGGCACGGCCTCCTCCTTCAGCTGCAGGTCAGCCATGGGTCGAGGTCTGGGACTTTCAGGAATCTCAGGGTCCTCTTCTTCATCATCACCTACAGCAGAGAAGAAGAGAGCACAGACCTTTCTGAACTCCGACCTTATAAATATATAGTATAGGCATTGGGATTTACCTGGAAAGTCTGCTGGAGGGAACGGGTCTTTGATCTCATTGACATTTGACTCAAACTCGTCGATTTTTAGCTGCAGATTTGAAAGTGAATAACTGAGATAGCAGGAGGAAACATCATGCTGTTTTTATTTTACTAGCTGCTGAGTAGCTCACCTTGGCAGTCGTTGGGATGCCCTCCACACCTTTAGCCCTTTGCTCAGCTAACTTCTTTGCCAGATTTGCTTTCTCCTCTGAAGCTTTGTCAGACATGTTTGCCCTAGAAATAAAAGAAGTGACTTTTTGAGAAAGAAAATGTGCATGTAGGCCAGGGGTGTCGAACTCCAGGCCTTGAGGGCCTCCGTCCTGCATGTCTTGCATGTTTCCCTGCCACAACACACCTGATTCAATATGAATCAGGTCTTTACACTGGCTGCCTGTCCATCAGAGGATAGACTTTAAAGTTCTGATGCTGGTCTATAAAGCTCTGAATGGTTTAGGACCAAAATACATCAGTGACCTACTGACCCAGAATGAACCTACCAGACCCCTCAGATCATCTGGATCTGGTCTAATATCAATTCACAGACTCAGAGCCAGACATGTAGAAGTTGCATTCAGCTTCTATGCCCCGTATGTATAATAATAATGATAATAATAATAGTGTAGTGTAGAATGGATGCAGCGATGGCAAAAGGTATTTTTGGAAGAGGACAGTTTTCAAGAGCTTCTTGAACATAAACAAGGATGACTCGCTTGTTCCACCACTGAGGAACCACGTGGAGAACGGTCTCACTGAGAACTCCTTGTGTGAAGACAGGACAAGGTTAATTAATGTTTCTGCAATGAGCGCAACGCACAAGAAGGGGTGTAAGCCTTTACAACTGAGATCATATAAGCAGATGTGGACCCAAGAGCACTTCGTAAGTGAGTATTGGTGACTTACTGTATGTTTTATTTGGTCGGCCACAGTTAGCCAGTAAAGCTCAATGAACAAAGGTGTGACATAGACCCTTCTGGGTTTATTGAAGACCAGACATGCCATCATGGTCTGGGTCTTTTGTAGGGGTCTTCACTTAAGCAGGAAAGGCAGTTAGGGGGGCATTACAGCTATAGAAAGTAGCCTCTACAGCAGTTGTGTTGCATTTTGAGTCAGGTATGGACTCATGGTTTTCTACATGCTGTAAAGTGGAAAGCGGCATGACGTTAAACCAAAGAAATGTCATCAAAGAAGGATAACTCTTCATCCACCATGACACCAAGGTTCTGAGTGACTGAGATTGTGGGGTCATCTGGTTGGAAGGACAGGTAGAGTTGTCTAGTCATGTTGACTAACTGGACCTCTAACCAGTGCCAAGTGAAATGAGTGGTAACAGAGCTGAAAAAAGGACTAGTTCTTACTTCACCCAGTAGGACTGTCTGACTGCAACGTCTCCAACCTCACCCCACACACAATTATGCGAGTCAGTAAATCTCTTTCACTTTTAAGACTGAGAACTCACCTTAGAGCTTTCTTGCGTTTTTTCTCTTCTGCTTTCTCTTTCTGGGCTAACGTCAAAGACTCGGCCTCAGCCAAGTTATCAACAGCAATGGCCAGGAAGACGTTCAGAAGGATAACTGAATGATGGACCAGTCAAAGATGGTCACCAATCAAAACTGAGCTGTAAAGGGTCAGGGTGTCAAAGACATGCATCACACAAGAAGGATACAGTTTCCACAGACGAAGAGGATGATGAAGTAGATGCTAACAAGGATGCCCGGCATGGACGGACCCCCGTGAGCCATGATCCCATCATACATGACAGTGTTCCAGTCCTCACCTGTCAGGATCTGATACACAGGGGGTTCAAACTTCATTAGAAGATCTCTTTTTCATAAACACAGGAATATTTTTAATTCTATTCATATTTTGGGGTTCTTTTTGCTTTAAAAACTAAAGGCCAGTATAGAACTTGCCATTTTAAAGCAAAATTTGACAGAAACTTGTTTGTATTGATTTGAAAGATTTTTTAACAAAAATAATATTGGTGATTCAGTCTGGTTTTAGGATGAGGGGTTTTATGAGGGAACCAGCCTGTCTTTCAGTTTTGTGTTTTACTGACTAGTAAACCAAGAACATATAGCTTTTCATAAAAAAATGACAGAATGTCTAATGATGCCAATAAAATCTCTCTCTTTACCTGGAAGACGGTGATGAGAGCCTGAGGGAAGCTGTCGAAGGTGCTGCGTGGTTTGGGTTGATCGGGAAAGTTGAACTTCCCCCCAAACACCTGCATGCCCAGCAGGGAGAAGATGACGATGAAAAGGAAAAGCAACAGTAGGAGGCAGGCGATGGAACTGACCGAGTTCAGGAGGGAAGCCACCAGATTGTAGAGAGGCGTCCAGTATCTGAAAAAAACAAGACCCATCCATGCACGTAGACTCCCTTTAGGCCATGCCCAGCCTTTACGACACATACCAAATCTGATGTCAGAACCAGATTATGAAATTTAAAGCATATGCCAAAACCCCAACTTGCACCGGTTAATCAGCTTTGGGATTTCAGCAACTCAGTACAGATTAGACCCAACTTTGTCAGCTGTCTGGGAAGAACATTAGTGTGTTGGCTGATATACATGTCTCCTTTTGTAAAACAAGTCACTTACCCATGTTGTAACTTACATTAATCCTGTTTAAGCAAACACTCAGGAAAAGACACCTCTAACCTTCAAGCAGGTTCAAGCTAATCTTCAACTAAACAAAAGGAGCTAAGAGCAGGTTTAGGAGGTCATGTGATTGTCTTGCCTCGCATAAGTGTTTAACACCGTTTCATTTAGATGGGGCTTACAACTGCTACCCTTGTTCAAAGTGCCCTCACCTGGTGACCTTGAGTAGGCGGAGCAGCCTTATGCAGCGCAACACAGAGATGCCCATCACTGACATGATGCCCATGTGGACAAGGATGAGCTCCAGCACCCCTGTGGTCACCACAAAGCAGTCAAAGCGATTGAAGAGAGACATGAAGTAGGAGGGGAAGCCCATAGCGTACATCTTCATGAACATCTCCAGGGCAAACATGGACAAGAGCAACTTGTTGGCGTTGTCTTTTAATGGATGATGTGTTGGGGGCCAACAGTATGACAGGAAGAAAAAAGAGAGAAAATTGTTGAAGTTAGTGAGAGTGTCTGCTGTAAGAACTGGTACTAAAAACAGAAGGTAAAAAAGAAGAAGCATTATTGTATTCTGAGGCATTGAAAAGTATTACAGTTAGCGAGCTGATCTATGCAGCAGACAGTACAGCCAACCTAACAGTGTGAATATCTTGTCTTCAAGATGAGTTAGCACTATACATGTTACACTCTGACCTTGCCAGTTTGTGAGTCTCTCAGACTGCTTGTGGTGCTCTGTTGCTATGGCCAGCGTGTTGAGGAAGACGAGGAGGATCACCCACCAGCGGAACAGCTTGGACTTCACGAAAGCTTTGCATTTACGCCTTGCCCAGCGGTTCCACTTACGAGCCAGTTTGCTACAAACATGATTCAAAAACCATGGAAAATTAACAAATGAAAGACATAAACTAAGTCTTTTTCTAGAGGAGACAAAATTTGAATAACTTTGATGGAAATGACACCCCCACCCCGGACGTCTGAAAAGATACATCAGAGCCTGAGCACCACCTCTGTACACACCAATGGCATTGCTTTACAAACACACAAGGCTGCCTTCTGTCCATGTAACTTTAAAATATTTATTGCATCGTCAGCTGAGGCAGGAATACAAAGACAACACATTCACCAAAAGATCAGCCTTTATTCAGATGTCCTACTGCTCTCCCTTCAAGAACCATAACAAGCTCTATACAAATACAGGCTGGAATTAAACTCTCATTACATAATTAGGCATGTCTAATGCATAAATGAGAGTTTATTGATTTAATACATTGTACAATCCACAATGCAGCATATAATGATAACGTTCACATGTCAGACTCTGGCATAAGATAAAAGCAAGGGGCTACATCTGACTTGTTAGTCCAATTATATCCAGGAAGTGAAGAAAATAGCTGTCCCTCAACTGACCACTAAGGGCTGGCTTAAAAATCAAGTCAGTCTCCTTTGACCTTCATGTTAGAATGTCCAACTTGACATGACTGACTAAGGTTAACAGTTAGCGGTCATCACTTAACTTCTGGGTGACTTCACTGGGGTTTGTCCAGTTCTTTTTATACAGTCTCTGGTCACATAAAAGTATACTCAAAAAGTGGTACAAAGTGGTACAAGTTTACACACTGCTGTCAGTGACTCTTTAGTCAATGTGCAACAGTTCTATATGTTCCCGTGTGGCCAGAGGTGGTTTTGCTATCCAGAGTGGTTTAAGAATAATATCACATGCACAACTGACTAGTAATAGATGATGAGCTGCATGGTGTCCATCTTGCCGACGCTGTCAGTCTCCGAGCCTCCGTTTTCCATCTGCAGTAAGCCTGCAGAAAACAAAGGCAGAATAAGAGATTATTTCACTAAACCTAAGAGCATAAATCAGGGAGATGTTACAGTCTCACAGAGGAGGTGACCTCACCTTGCCTCTCCTGATCATTGTCTATGACTTCAGCCTGACTGATCCATTCCATATAACCTTTGAGGTCCTCATCCAGCTGCTGAGTTTCCCGCAGCTTCTGGAACTCTCCTCGGGACTTGGCTTTTTCTCGCTCCTTTGTGAACTCTCTGGAGGGAATTTAGACAAACAAGCCGAGAAGAACACACTCAAGTATAATGTGACCAAACATGTGTTTGAGAAAAAAAGATAAGTAAATGTTGAGGTTTGGTTAGTTCATGCACCAATGATACTTGGCTGCATTTAAAACACAGTGGGTATAATAAGTATTGAAGACATCATAATTTCCTCAGTAAATATATTTCTAAAGGTGCAGTGAACATGAAACTTTCACCAGATATTGGTAACAATGCATCCAATCCACACATGCAAAGAAATCAAGCCATAGATGTTCCTAAATGAAGTTATGTGTGATAAGGTGAAGTGACACAGGGAGTATTGAAAACATGAAAATAAGAAGGCGCAAAAAGGCATGGAAAGCCAAGACACCAGCTGAAATAAATTCATTATTATAAATTTCTATCAGCTGATTCAATCCCAAGTGGTGTCCTATAAAAAGGTGTTTCGTTACCAAGGTTTTACACAAAAAATATCTTACAATGGCTAAAATCAAAGAGCTCCCTCAAGACTGTCACAAAATTAATGTTGCGAAACACAATCATGGAACTGGTTATAGAAGGCTCTTCAAAGATTGACTGTAGAAGGTTCTATCTGTGTTCAGAAAGGATCTCCTGTAGTGGTCTGTGTTGCAGCAGATCATTTCAGTTTTATTAACGTAGATTAGTTTGGTTCGGTTTAAGCCTTTTTCACTTAAGCTTTTTTTTAATGGTTCAGGTTCTCTTACCCACTGAGCACGCCAAGAACCAAGTTAAGGACAAAAAATGAGCCGACCAGGATGAGAGTGGTGAAGAAGATCCATGGCCACTCCATTCCGATGGCATCATTCACCTGCCACAGACAAACATAGGTTTCTGTTTTAAAGAGGAAAATTAAAGATACAGTTTGTAACAGTACCAGAGATCTGGGATATATTAAACTATGTCTAGATTTTATCAGTATCTAATCACTGCAAAATTAATGATAACTTTAAGACATCTGAATGAACCATTTGTATCTAGTTTCACAGTTCTTACATGCAAGACAATGATCAAGTTACTGACATAAAAGGCATGAAGAAGATAAATTCAAAGGCTGATGAAGAGTGGAATGAACGAGTGGTTGTGGAGGATTTTTTTTTTTTGGCTCTGGTGGCCTTTATTTGCAGTCAGGAGACAGGAAGGTGGGGCAGAGAGAGAACGGGGGAGACATGCAGCAAAGGGTTGTGAGGCGGGAGTTGAACTGGCGGCCACTGCAGAAGGACTGAACCTCTGTACATGGGCCACCTGCTGTAACTGCTTTAACTGCTAGGCTATGCAGCAGCCTGTGGAGGCTTTTTCTGGAGCAGATGATGTCATTGGATCAACTGGCTCAAACGGGATTAATACCTTACCCAGTAAAGGACATCGGTCCACCCTTGTGTTGTGATGCACTGGTAGACAGTGAGCATAGAAAACCCAAGGTTGTCGAAGTGGGTGATGCCATGGTTGGGCCCCGGCCATCCAGCCCGACACTCTGTCCCATTGATGGTGCAGCGCCGGCCGTTTCCTGCTTGGGCACAAGGCGCCGGCTTCTCATTGATCACTGTAGCTATGATGTCTGCAGACCAGAAGAGAGCACAACATCCAAATAAATGCACCTCAAACAAAGTACACCTCTAGAGGAATAAAGTGATATTACAAGACCTGTCAGCCCGTCCACATGCATTAGCTCAGTTTTGTCTGTGGTTTATTTTTGTCAACACAGCAGATCTATGTGCCCCTCTGATGTTTTTAAAACCTGCACTCTTATATTTTTCATTCATTCTGATCTGCAGCTGTGACTGGAATCTTTGTCCTGTCTCCAGCAAGATGCACACGGTATTAACTCCATCTCAGTGAGGCCTATATAGCAGCATAGCTGAATGTTTGTGCAAGGCCAAATCTTAGGAACAGACGTGTTGATTTGAATGATTGATCTCTGTATGGAGTCTTAGCAGCTAATAGATATAATGCCCACTAATCCATATCAATCCATATCATATCAGTCATCATACAGTCAGAACATTGAAAATATTGTATGTTTTCAGAGATGGAAACTCAGTACAAATCTTTATGCAAGGTTCTACTGGTGGTTAATGCAGTCAGGGCTTAAAGAAAAAAAAAAAGGTTTTGATTTGTCACCGAGATTTAAGATTATATGACTCAAGTGTGGCTTTGCACTAGAATGTGATTTATGATGGTGACCCACCAAACATACAAGCAGTTTCAGAAATAACGCTGTAGTGAGTGACGTTATCTCATTCGGGAGTAAATGGTGAACTCTGGGACATGAGGAACTCCACCACAAATACAGGTGAAGCCCCAGTTTTATTGCCTTCTGTGACCCTTTCTCTCTGCATACTTTACTTGTGCCTCTGTAGTAGCAGGTCTTGTGCATTTTGCACTTGAAGAGTTCCAGACCCATAATGGAATAGATGGTGACCATGAAAAAGACCAGTAAGGTGATGTGAAATAGTGGGAGCATAGACTTCAGGATGGAGTTCATCACCACCTGCAGGCCTGAGAGAGAAAACAAGATGCATCTGGTAATTACTATAATCAGCATTTTATTATTATTATTGTTGCAATTTTTAGAGAACAAGATTAATTATGTTCTGTAGTAGCTTTTACAGGTAAATGGTACCCTGGTAACATACTGGGGACTCCGGAGACCAGTCTGAGTGGTCGGAGGACTCGGAATGCCCGCAGAGCTTTCATGTCAAAGCCGCCACCTTTCTCTCCAACCGGAGCCTCCACTCCGCTGATGTGGTTAATAGCATCCATGGCCACAGTGAACAGCCTGTAAAGACATAAAGAAAGTTGGATAAAGAAAAGAGCGGTCATTCACCACTCAGAAGGTCTCCAGGTCCGTCCACTTCAATCCAAACACTGCACCGCGCAGACCAGAGACCATAGAAACACTTTATGTCTGCCATAAAATACTGAAATTTCACTTTTATTATATAACTGACACTTTTGTACTAAAATCACAATTTTTTTTGGTTAAAAAAATGAATTACTGCAGAATGGCGAATTTCATAATATTACGTATTTTTTCAAAAAAAGGTGAGTTTTTGTCATAAAATCTCAAATGTAATGAAATTGAGACTTTTTTGTTACTAAAAACATTTTTTTTGTGTTGTAAAATCACAGACTGAAAAAAGAATTTAGTATTTTGTTTTAACTTAGATGGAAGTCTGTGCATGACTTTTTAGCATAAAATTAGACTTTTTTTGTTGAAAAATATCAACTTTTTGTTTTTGCAGAAAAGTACATGACAAAAATCACAAGTTTTGACAAAAATCATCAACTTTTTGTTGTTAAATCTTTTCCTAAATCCTGACTTTGTGACATAAATCAGCTGCTCAGCACCTCAGTTATTCCACTTTTTCATGTCAGAACTGAATCAAACGGCAGTCACATTGAAATTTCCTCAGAAATGTCATAAGTTTCTGATTGTCTACACACTCTGGCAGGCCAGATAAAATCAAATGGCCTTTGAGTTGGATACATGTGCCTCACAATATCATCTGTACGTGTCTGAACATTTCTTTGGAGCTTTGGTGGAAACCATATTGGCAGGAGCTGACTCCACCCATACATGCTTATTCCAAAAATGTACAATGGGTAGAACAAAAAAGTTCATTCTGACAACATCTGACGTGCCAGCTCTTCACTTGTCCGACTGTACCGACTCATATAAAGACCAGCACAAGTGGTAAAACGCTCCCTGAAACCACAGAATATCCAAACTAGTGACACTTTCAGCTTTAAGACTGTGACCAAATATGGCAGAACAGCCACTGGTCCATCCAAACCTGATTTATCCAAAAATGGGCCAAAAAGCAAAACGAGGAAGCCTACCAAAAGGCTGGAAACTTTAATTACAACAAACCAGCTATTTTAGAATAACTCAAGATGATAGCTAATGTTACTTTACAGTGATTCTGTTGTGGTAATTTTGAAAATGTCCATCAATCCTCAACTAAGATGTTACTACTGAAAAAAAAAACATCTGAAAGACGAACAGCTGGAGCTCTGAGCCACAGGAACTACAGGACAAGTAACATGCTATGTCCTTTTATATTAACCAAGGATGATAATTAATAATACATTATATTCATTTGTGTAATTATTTCACATTTGTGTTGTAATCTGACATGTTACCTTTCCTTTGATGCTAAATTTATTCACTGTGTAGTTTATGAATAAACCCATCTTAAATGACAAAACTTGTTTTCGAAGAAGGAATCTCAAAAATAGGCCTGAATAGTAAGGAGTTAAGGTGTAAGTTGACATGAAATATAAGACAGTGTAGCCGGCTGATGACATAGTTTGTGAACTTTCCTGTTAGTCGCTGACATATTTATAGTCAGTGACAGATTGGTTATGTAGGATTTGGGCTATCGCCAGTTTAAGACAGAAAGAAGAGCTGAGTAAAACAGGTGATGGTGCAGGGCAAACTAGAAAAACTGCATTTCTGTTGGAAATGCAGGTGTGAAAGGCTGAGAGGTGAATATCCCTGAAAATGCTGAAAAGTTTCATTAAATTTGAAAAGTGTGAATTCAAAAATAGTCAAATCTACAACCCAGTCAGGATATAGCTCTGCCTTTCACCTTTGTTGTAAACTTCCACATTTTATATAATTGAAACTTCCTGTTCTAATGTCATAAATTTTTATGAAAAATTGCAAATACTGCATCTTTTTGTCCCAATTCTTTTCCATTTCCATAAAACACAAAATTATGACTTTGTGGCAAAATTGTTAATTTTATATAAATCCAACTTTGTGTCCTGAAGTTGATGAATGAACGAATGCTTTATTTTTATCATGTATTATTAATAATGAGGAGTAGGGAGAAGCAAAGCTTATTCAACCCGACCCCTTGTCCACTAATTAATAATCATGTTTCAATTCCTGCTGGAGTTTTACAATGATGCATCATTTCCTATAACAAAACAATGTAAAATATACACTCATAGCAATTTATACAAACATATATCTATATATAAATACACACACACATACACATATATTCACCTTTGTGCAAACCCCTCACCTCCGTGTGGCATTATATTAAAATAATTACAATAAATAACAACAAAAAAGAATCCTCATTAAACAAAAAAATATTTATTGAGTTAACTCTGAAGTTCTTGTAGTGTTCATGTGTGGTGTTATTCAAGTCCCAGCCTCAGCTGCTAACGTTGTGAAATGGGGGGTCACGTGTGACCCGCATTGTGGGGCCCTGATGGGGCCTCAGTGAGCAAGCCCAAAGTGTTGGTTCCAATCCCTTTTCCACCTTCAAATTGCTTCCGCTCATATTTGAACTTGTCTTTTTCAGCTAATTTTTCCACTTTTTCCACTTTCTTCAGCATCTTCTGGTGCATTATTCAGCAGATAAGCATTCCCCCTGTTTTACAGGAACAGCATTTTCTAGTTCAACTTCACTTTGCAATCCTAAGCGGCACAAGAGAGTGACGTTAACAATTTTTTTTGATTATATAGTTGATGCAGCGTTACTTTTAATGCTGTTACTCTTTTCAGGTAATCAAACTAATTACTATTTCCAGTGTTACAACACCGTTACTGTTATTGTTACTGTTACCAACAATTAAATGGGGCGTGTTACAAAGTAAAAAAAAAAAAACTCATTGTATCTCTTGTCATCTTACTTGGCTCTCAGCAGCAGGAGCTGCAAACCTGTTTTCTTTTTCCTTTAGTGAAGGGAGGAGGGAGGGGCGAGGTAACCTCATGAGGTATGATGATTGGCTAAGGTAGAGTAAGCTTTCATGGTAACCCAATCAGAGTCAGTCTTCAGTTTCCACACAAATCACACATGCAAACAGCAGCCAGTTTAACAGATGGAAACTGCAACAGTAGAAATTCAGCTCCATGTAGCATTGACTACATTTAAAAGCATTGGCTTGTTTGTGAGTGACACATCACTGACATCACATGACACTTCCTTCTAAGCTTTATTTCTGAGACTTTGGTCAGAAAAAATGGGACAACTGAATATTACGATTATTATTTTCTTCTGTACTCCTGTAATGGGAGGTCCTATTTCACTGGCTATGCTCTAGCTCTAGCTGAAGCGGATTGGGTGACACATGTTGATGCATCGAAAGTTGAAAATTTCAAAACTGTTGTTGGAAGCAACAAACCCATTACCAAACCCACAATTCACTTCATCAACGGATGATGTCACCCCATTCAAAGTTGATGGAGACTGATGCAGTAGGTAAAGATACAGACCACACCTACAATTATACAGAAATTTGTGGCATTGAATCATAAACTGTACCCACTTACCCAACAGACACACAAACGAAGTCCAGAATGTTCCAGCAGTTCCGTAGGTATGCATCTGCGTGAAAAAGAAATCCGTACGCAACTATCTTCAAGAAACACTCGATGGAGAAGATGATGAGGAAGATGTACTCCAGGCTTTCCTGCAAAAAACAAGAACAGACTTGTTTCAGTTTGTCCTGAAGTCAAGTAATTTTCTCTGTGGTTGTTTTATTGTACCTTTAACATGTTTTGTTCCAATGTTATGGGTTTTATGTTGCATGTCTCACTATTCTACATCTGTTTATTGATGTGACCTGTGACATACCAGTGAGGCGTCTACGGAGCTTGTGTTTCAAGCAGAGGCATGCAGTCAACGTCTATTTTAAATACGACCACGCTGACAGTGTCCTTCAAAGCCTTGACACTGATATGTGAACCTTTGTTTGTCCTTGGAGCCTCACAGATGTCCAAGCCTCGCTGGTTCTGGTTCTGATGGGGGGTTCTGATCTTACATGGTCAGTTGGTCAGGATTAATGAGGTCATTTAAATCACCTCTGATATAGTCAGGATAGTCTTTTAGTTGTTAAGATTGTCTTTTCATTTTTTTCAGCTCTTTCAGGGGAAAAGAACAAAACGTAGTTAAGACACTTTCATTACTAGTTTTTTTTTTTTTGTCCCCATGCACTGGGGGCTATTTTGTAAAACTACATTGCAGCTTTAAAATGATTGGTGGTAATCTGCTAATCTGATACACTTTTAAAAGAAAGCATGTTCAAATTAAGTTTAGCAAGCAAAATAAAAATAGCTAGCTAACACAAATGGCTAGCTGAGCTATCAAGGTGGCATATTAGCACCATGGGGATACATGAGGGTCGCTAGTCTGACAGTGTAAATACTGGACACAGTATCTGGTATGTGGCCCACAGATTTGTACAGAGAGCATTTAAAGCCCATTTTTCTACTACTACAGCCCTACATGGCACCAGTTTGCAAGGAGACAGGACAACTGGAACGCGCCCACCAGTTATCAATCTTTAGCTTAGCTAAGCTTCATCTCAGATCCTTCCAGACCAACCACAGCCAGTCATGCTGGTCTGAAACAATGAACACAACACATAAGCACAAGAAAGCAAATTCTCTTAAAAATATGACCACGATCTGTTCAGATTTTTATTCACAGCTCAGAAATCAATATAATGCTAAGTAGCTAAATGATTACGGCAATGGCTAGCTGTGAGTCAAGCATGTCAAATGTCATCTGGCCATCTGATTGGCCAGCTTCATTGCTTAATATAAATTTATTTCATGTGTTATTACAGTTGCAAAGTTGTCATGGATGTCAAATCTAACCTTAAAGACCAAAACCGTTTTTAAGCCGACTGTAAATGTGTCTGATTCTGCTGCAAAGTTTTCGCTATTAACATGGAGGTGAAGAGAGATTTGCTCTGTTTTGGAGCCAGGACCTAGTGGTCAGTGGAGGAACTGCAAAAAATGTACGTCTTCATTGGCTTCATTCTGGAAGTGGGATGGTCAAATAAAACGGAGTAACAGGAATAAATATATACAACTCAAATAAAGAAGAAAGACATTTCTTTTTCTTGATTTTATTCATTTTCTTTTCAGAGCACACAAACATCACTACGACAACGCTAACCTTACAGTCATCGGCGAATAGGCACATTAGCAGCAACCTGCTAATTTTGTGATAATGCTGTGCTTAGATCCTGAAATACATTCAGATTTACTTTGTCATAGCCACGATTCAACGTATGTTCAATCACACAGCGGAACGTGCTGTACATTAAGTATTATCCAATTTCACATTGTGACTTGAATTAAATCTATAGGACTGTAAAAATCGTAACGTTTAAATTTGAATGTGACTTGAATTAAATCTATAGGACTGTAAAAATTGTAACGTTTAAATTTGGCATTAAAGCCTGATGCCCATGCTATCACACTACCCCCACCATGTTTCACAGAAGATGTGGTGTGTTTTGGATCATGAGCCTCTCCTCTTCATTCGAAGCCTTCTCCTCACTTTCTCCTCCCATCATTCTGGTATAGTTTGATCTTATTTCTCAGGACGTTACCTCTTTATGGTAGACTCAGATATTGATCACCTCCCTGGAGGGTGTTCTTCACTTGGGAGGATGTTGTGAAAGTGTTATTCTTCAAAATGGAAAGATCATGTTGTCTTCTGTGGGCTTTTCAAGTTCCCCAGCTCACCAGTAGCTACACATTTTTTCTTTTCTTGTCTTTTTTTTTTTTTTTTAAAGAATGTACCAAACTGTTGATATGGCTATTTCTTTAGATTTTAGCTTTCTTTCTGACTTGCTCCCAACTCTCTTCACTTTCTCTCAACTCTACATCTTTTACCTGTGATGGATTAACCGATGCAGCTCATGATATGACTTTGTCCATTGACCTTTGGTCCCTTGAAAAAGAGGTGGCTACATTTTAAAGAACTATAATTGGATGCAAACAACTGAGAGTCTGCACACATTGATTATATAGCTGTAGCTCCAGCATGATTTTGTTAAACAGCTAAAACAACAACACTTGTGTCAGTGTCCAGATGGATCAAACTGTATGTGAACCAAGTTATGTCATCACTTAAGCTACAAAGCACTTAACTTTAATAAGAGCATATTCATTCATTTTTAAAAACAGAATAGCTTTTTTTTAGAATAGCTAGATCTGGGTCAGCCTGGAAGGGTTCAGGGTAATGCTGAGCGAAGTAGCAATAAGTAGCTATCTGAAGGTGAATGATTGAGGCTAACTAGATGACGTGTGGCCTGGTAAAGTCTACCTTTTTGGATTTTATGTCTTGCAGGAGCTACTGCAGTCGGGTAATCCAGCTGAGTCACGTTTGTTCAACTATTTCAAGTTCAACCTTCAGATCAACAAACTTGACCACCCTGCCAATAGGTAGACCCGTCTTTTGTGAGTCCCAGCAGATCTTGGCTTCAGCTAAACCAGTCTTTGCCTATTCTTGATTAACCTGGGCTGGGTGGAGTCAGCTCCTGACTATATGGAATCCTCAAAAGATACGAGAAATGGGTTTGATGTTGGTTTGTTGGACTGCACCTGTGCTCATGACTGAAACAAAAGACCACGTGTGAAGGCAACCAGACCAGCATTGGAAGGCCACACACTGGCTAAACTGGCAGCCCTGCCCAAAGCCAGCTGACAGAATTCATGGCTGACCCTTCCAGGCCAACCCAAAGTGTACAATTAGCAGCACTATAGACCATATTATCTTTAAAAGAGGTGCAATTATACTGTTTGGTCTAAATTCACAGCTCAGATGTCAAATTCACTAAAAATGTCAAGCACTAAAAGCTAAAGTACTAACCGCTAGTGTTTTTTTGACAATGACTAGAATGCAGCTGCCAATCATAGTACCCGCTGTTTTTTCATACCTTTGAGCAACATAATTTGGAAAATACCTAACTGTTGTATATTTCTTTAAATCATTGTAGTATGTGATAATATCAATAAAAAACCAACATGCTGACGTACCAGGTTGCTGTTTGTGTTGTTGCTGTCCTCCTCAGGCATGGGCAAGTAGACTGCCAGTGCCACACAGTTGGCAAAGATGGACAGCAAGATTATGATTTCAAAAGGTCTGAAGGAAATTTATAGGAAGCTCACAAACACATCACATAAATGAAACAGAAAAAACAATCTGACCTACAGTTCTGCTTGTACAGTGCAAAAGTTAAGAACCCCCATGATTCAGCAGCAGTACATTCTTCTTTACATTTGTTGTGGTTTTTGGAGATTCACTGATTAACAGATCAATTAAGGTCCAACCACAGCATTTCAATCTTGTTCAAGTCTGGACTTTGACCAGGTCAAAGAACCTCCATTTTATATTTTTCATCCACTCATGTGTAGCTTTGCTTCTGTGCTGAGATCATGGTTCTGCTACATGACCTGGTTTCAGATATTTGGTTTTCCTCAAACATTAAGAGCAAACACCTCCACTTTGGTCTCATCTGTTCATAGGTCATTGATCCAGAAATCTTGAGGTTTGCTCAGATGCAGTTTTGTCAACCTCAGTCATTGTTCTTAGACAGAATGGGGTGACGTCACCCAGCTTCATTGTTAGCTATTTTTGCTGTACTGAGCTGTCTTCTCTATTATGATGCTCACTAATGTTACCTTATTCATTTATTCTAATCAAATCTGTCCAAACGTCCTCCAATAACTTCAACCTTCTTTCAAGTGGCAAATAAACATGCGCTGCAAAAAAAATAAGAAATCTCCACTTCAGTTTATTTTATTTAGATTTATTTTCTTGTTCCTGCTTTCATTTTGCCCCAGTAAGATGGAGCTGGGCAACTTTTCAGCATGTTTTGCTTATCTCAGTGTTGTTTGTTTTTAGGGAATGTATGTTACTCATTCATTCATCCATTCGTTTGTTTGAACATCCGTCAGATCTAAACTGAAAACTGAAACACATCTTGTTGCGTGGACAAATAGTTTCAGCAGTCTAGTCTCTTGGTTCAGTCAGCAGCACAACAAGTCATATTATGTATTTTATCACAAAATCTTACTTATTTACCAATTAATTATCAGAAAACAAACCACAAACTGACCACTATTTATTAGTTAATCATCAAGTATCACTAATGCTGTGTTTGGAGCCTGAAATACTCAAGGAGTAAATGGAGGTTAATTTATGCTAGCCAGCCCCTAGTGGTCAGTAGAGGAACTTCATGGATTGAGTCAGATCTAGATCTAGAATTCTTAGATGTGGCTTACAGCGCTCCAGGACCTGCCAACCAGATGGCCCTCCAGGTGCATGAGCATGAGAGGCTGATGAATGACTCACCTGTCAGATCTCAGCAGTGATGCACATCTACAAGTCTCTCACCCATTGAACTTTAGGAGCTGTTTAGTATTACTTATATTATTGTTAGTTTTTCTTTTTAACTGATCTTTTGTGAAATGACAAATAGCATACATTGACTTAAAAGTGGGGGTTATAACTTTTGCACATGCCTGTACAATTCGAGCTGAAGTACACCAGAACATGAGTCAACACTTGCTCATGGGATCCAGTCATCCCAGTACTGACAGAGGATACTTCCACTCCACGATGGTGATGCAGGCTTTCCTGAAGGGGTTCCTCAGTGTGAAGAAGAGAAGAGAGCGAGCCGGCCTGGGGTTTCCTCCCGTAGCCATCAGCTTCTTCAGCTTCTCCTTCTGCTTTCTCTTCAGGGTTTCCTCATCCATGATGTAGGAGGACAGCGGAGGGCCGCTGCTTTCAGCCATCTTGGTTTGAGTGGAGTCTTTCTCTCAACTTTACCTTTGATTCAGAGTGGTGTCTCCAAAGGTAGTCCTGCTGAGAAGGTGCATTCATGAGCCTCCTGGGTCCTTCTGTACAACTATAGCTCAGTGGCTGTTTATTAGCCCCCCACCCATACCCCCACCCCACCCCCATCTGTGGAATGACAGCTGTCCTCTTTACTGTCATTGGTCTACTGAGCAGCTGTTTGGCCCCGAGAATAAATATAGATGGTGAGTGGCTGTTGTAGCAATGGTTCACAATAGAGAACAGTGTGTGATGCAGAAGTTGCCCCCCCCTTTTTTTTTTAACTATAACACCTTTGTAGACTTGCACCCAGCTCCTGGAGGCTTTCAAACCTTGAACTAAAGTAGCTAGGCTTCTTTTCCTTCATTCTTCAGACTCTTTCAAATATGCATTTTTTTCTTAGCATTAGACAAACGCAACCACAAGTGACAACAACATACTTTTCATCCTGCCATTAGTTAAAAATCATCATCAGCAGGTGTGCAGACTTCTAGAAAAGCAGATGTTTGGCGGTTTGATGGTTTGGAGGATTCAGGGGAGTGTTGACACAATGCCAAGATGCTAAGCTGTCTCTAGTGTTGATAATTATTTTTGACTGTGTCACTCTGTAATTCCACCACCAACCAGTAGGCAGTGTGCGTTTTTTTTGCAGTGCTGTGGCTTGAGTTCAGAGTTTCCTTTCATTTACTTCCTGTATGTAGCTCAGACAGAGCAATTGAGAAAATAGAGTATATTCTAATTAAGTTGGAGCTGATGAATGCTTCGTTGTGCGTAGCTACATTTGGAGAGACGTGCACATCAGGCTAGGGTGTAGCTTTAACACAGAAGCATAGAACATCCTTAAGACAAAAGCTGCTGTCTTAGAAAAGAGAAAAAACAAACCATCTGGAACAATCTCCTATGGACATATGAGGTCAAAGTGGATTTGTTTGGCATTTATCAATATCATAAGCACCTCATTACCAACTGTCAAGGATGTTGGTGGAGAGTTCATGATTTGGGGTTGTTTTGAAGCTACAGGACCTGGACACCTTGCAGGCATTTCGTGGACCATGAACTCCTCAGTTCTGGAATAGTCTGTAAAAATGCACTGCTGCCTGCAGCCACATGAATTTGTCTTTGGGTCAATAGATTGTGATGTTTAAATCTGTATTAAACATATTATGGTGAAGGTAATTGGCTGATAATGCAGAATAACACTTAAATAGTATATAATTTATTGATCAAAATTACAATCTTCTGTTTATGGAAATGTGATTTTGCTTTATTAGCAGAGGTTTAGTGCTCTGATGTTGACGTATAGAGCACGGAGTCATTAGCAGCGAATCAGCTACTAGATCTCAGCTATGTCCCACCTCCTCTGCTGTTGATTGGCACGGCGCTGACTTCCCATTCATTCCAGGATTGGATCTGCAAAAAGAAAATGTCACAGATATCTCCTCCTCCTGTCATTATGATACTGCATTACCCTGAACAAGACAGCTGACACATGAGCAGTGAATCCAGCTGTGCAGCTGCAGTGGGCTCCAAGCAGAAAGCCATCCTTTCTGACCACGACCCATGCCTTCAACTGAGGCTCATTTAGTCTTTGTGAACGACTAACCTGAAACAATGAAAATGTTTGGGCGCCCTCATGCATAAAATAAAATGATGAGGTGGCACATAAACATTTTCATTCACACAGTAAAGAGACAGTTTCGTTTATTTAGTGAAAATCCACGATATTTGTTTCAAATTAACATGCCGATTACATTAGCCTACACTTGTTGTGCCTTTCTTTAGTGCTTTTGTTAATTAAACGAATGACGCGGCACTTACTCCTCCAGTCACGATAAAATAATCCTTTGATGAAAGATTCCAAAGCTGAATATTGTTCACAAATCCAGGGCACACCATCCATTTATACCCCAGAGGCTTTTGTATTTTTTTTTTATTTTTTTTGAGAATCCCTGGGGTATGATGAAGGAAAATTAATTAAATAGTTGTATATGTCAGGATATTGAAGGTCTGGAAGCTCCTTTGCAGTTTCAATGCTTTCAAAAAGTACTCCTGGAGCATTGTAATATAAGTAATATTGAGTCTTTCTATTTTAGCAACATAGTTTTCAATATCCTTTGGATTGAAATGCGCAGTAAATTTGGATGCTCTTAAATTCATAGTTATGACTTTTGACTTGCAGGAGCGGTCCTCTTTCCTGCCACAATGGCGCTGTAAACAAAACAGGTCACGTGAGGTCCGGAGCTCTATTGAGGCTGATATTGTAGCTTTGGGGCCCTCCAGTGGCAGCAGTAGCTCCCTGCATCTGTATGTAGCAGAAACTGCTCTGTTCTCCGACCACAGAGGTGATGATTTTCTGTGATATGCAGACTTTTCTATCTGCCCTGAAAGCTCAGCTCAGTCACTGTTATTGTTATTGGCTAGTGCAGCCCACGGACGTTTACTGGCCTGTGTAAACAAGCAGTCGAGGGCCTGTCCTGGTGGAGCACACATTATAACAGGGTATATTAACCGTGCAGGGTAAAAGTAGGTTAGGTTAATTTTTACTACTCAGCTTATAAGTGTAAAGATTTCTTTTGACCAGACAGTGTTTTAAGGAGATGTAACTTTTACCCTGACAAGTTTTGACAGTCTTCTTTGGAAGAGTCACATCACTCTGACCAATCGAAGAGCGTTGTTGCATTCAAGGACTTGGATTTTCATTGCTTAAAAAAACTTTTCATTGCTGAAGGCCCGAAGTGCCACAGAAAAAGAAATAAGACAAGGTAAATGCAGATGTTAATAATTTATTAATTTAGAAAAAGCTACTTCAAAAAGGATTTGAAAATGCAGCAGGGAATAGAAAATGGAAATGCATTTTCAAAAAGTGAATTTATTATTAATTACACAATTAATTTTTTAAAAATTCTAATGAAAATCTTCAATAAGAAAACACTTCAGAGGAGCGACCACATCCGAGATGGCAGCATATGTACCCAGCTCCCTATCAGTACTCAATAAAAAACCCTAACTCAATCAATTTTGTTTTAAAAGTAAACAGCAAAGGCAGAGATGGAAAGGGGAGGCAGACCAAGAAGACAAACATACCAAAAAGGACACAACAAAACAGCCAAATCTTACTGAGGAGGATGAAGGCGACGTGGCAAGTGATACAGAGGGTGGAAAAGAACCAACGGAGGTGGTAATGGCCACGGTGATACATGCGGGCTTGACAGACATCATTAAAGAAATTCAGGATTTTAAAGCTGAATTGAAAACAGAGTTCATTAGGTTCAAAGAAGAAATCCAAAAATAGGCCCACCTACAAGCCAGCAATCTCCAATCTCACAACTTGGAAAAAAGAAAACTGTTTCTCAGAATAAAAGAATCAAGCACTGACCCATAATATTCTGTAGAAACTGCATGCCCCGACTTTGAGCTCTCGCTGGTTGAGGTAAGGTTCCTCTTTTGTCTTGGAGGTCTCCATTGTGGTCAGGGTGTACTGTCTGCTTTGCAAAGACAGCCAAGCGATGCATCACTTCTGCAATCTCGCTCTTTCACCTCCTGAAAGTATTTCTGCATGCGACAAACTCTGCACATGCATTAGTAAAAGATCAAAGGGTGTCAAAAGGTTAAAACAATAGGTGAAAGAATAACAGAAGGTCAAAGAGTAAATATGAGATAACTTATGTACATTTATTCCAACAAAGGTAAACTTTATTATCCCCAAAAGCACAATTTGTTGCACAGCCAGCAGAAGTCAACACATATAAAACATGACTCAGGACAAGGACAAGAAATTACATAGAGCTATTTAGGAAGTCAATGGATGCAGGCACAAAGGGATTTTTATGTCTGTTCGTTCTGTGACTGCGAATGGATGGGAGCAGATTGTACTCCAAACACAAGGGATGGTTCTGGTCAGCCAAGACTGGCTGGGCTTTCTTGGTGGCTCTAAGTCTGTACAGCAGGGCAAGATCCTGCAGATTTGTGCCAGAAATTTTACTGCACAATTTGACAAAGTCTGACAGCCACTTCTTGTTCTTAAGAGTAAGTGACCCAAACCAGCTGATAAAAGCAAAGGTTCAAATGGAGTCAATAAAACAAGAATAAAACATTCTCATAAAAGACTTATCAACATTAACGCCTCTAAGTTCACGATAAAAATAAATGCGCTGGTGGGCCTTAGAACATACAGCGTCAGTATTGGAATCAAAGTTGGGTGTGTCATGAGTTATTGTTGACAAGTACCTGCACTGATGGACCACCTCAACAGCCTGGTCAAGAATGAACGAAGGGGGACGAGAGAAGAAGACTTCCTTCTGAAACCAATGATCATCTCCCTTGTTTTTGGGGACATTGATATTTAAGAAGGAGTGTTTATACCAGTCAATAAAATCATCCAATCCTGCACCGTGTTGACAGTCCCGATCAGGGCCGGTTCTGACCTAATCTGGGCCCGGGTGCAACATCGCGGAAAAGAAAAGCCCCCCCCTCCAATTAAATTGGCTATAATACAGACGCATGCAGTTACGGCAGGCATTAAGCATAAGCATAACCAGTATGACACAACCAGTACACCACTGGCACCACGTTAAGAAACAACCATTCACAACCATGACACAACTGAGACAACAAGTCTGTAGCCACGGCGAAGTAGAAATCCAGCTCCTTTCTGTGATTCCCCGATGGAGTGCCTTGGTCATCATCAGTGACACTGACCGGATCCGTGGGACTAGCACTGCAAGCGACAGGGCCGCTGTCGGCTCCATCCAGAACAGATGTTGTGGAGATGGTCACTGTAACCTGGGTTTCTTCAGTAGGTCAACTGAGCCACGAACTATATACTCATTTGGCATTTTCTGCCTCTTGTTTTGTATTTTTTTAATCGGCGTTTAATGTCTTTCCGTTTTTGAAAACCAGATTTGTGTCCCGACATTTTGTTGTGCAACCAACAAACTAACTCGTCCCACATCTCCAGCCCAGGCAGATTTGTGGGAAAGTGCAAAAATTTATACATTTTTACAAACAACCAAAAAACAGCCAATAGAGAGGCTGCAGCCATAATGGTTGCAGTGTTCAGGCGCTCTTTGAGCTCAGAGACACAGAGACAGCAAGCGCTGATTCAGGAACAGAGAGAACT
>JBAMYA010074159.1:0-24669 GCA_037176975.1 Arrhamphus sclerolepis
AAATTGATCCCATCGTATTTGACTCGGACTGGCCCGTAGGGACCTGTGGCGCGAAGGGGGGTTGGGTTGGGCTTGTTCTGTCACTGGTGCCGATAAATAAAGAAATGAACAATAATCAGTTAGATGATTAATCAGCCTACCTCTATTAATATCACTGTATTGTCTGTTTGCATTTTAAAGGCATTGAAAAATAAATAGGGACATAATTAGAACTGATAAAACAACAAGGCTAAGGGTGCCTTAGACTTTTGCACAGTACTATATATGACATCATGATATCAAAAATATATGCAAACTGTGAACCTCACTGCACAGCAACCTACATCTGAGAGATTATAGAGAATACGTGGAAGAAACAACACTCTTAAGTATCCCATATTGCTATTTTAAACGCTCATCTTAAATGTAATTACATTGTTATGAGACCAACCAAATAACTACAGTGCAAGACAGAGTAAAGGTTTTAATCTGGAACAGTATATGAATTTGTACCAATAACTTACAGAAATGTTAAGTAGCCTTTACTTTTCTGACACTTGAGTTCCACACTAAACCACTGTTTGTTTGTTTGCTTGTTTTTTTAAAAAAAGCATAAGAATGCCTTATTTAATTTGTCTTTACAGAGCAGCACTTAATCCTCTGCATGCCAGAAACATTATGGAAACATGATGATCAAAATAATTATTCAGAAAAAGACATGTTTAACCCTACAAAAGAATTTCAAGCGAACTATCATGTCACAGACTCATGACTCAGGGAGCCATAATCTGTTTCTCAGTGAAATCGTGTTTTTTCGGATGCAGTGACTCATTCTCATTCTGTTGTCTGGTTTCGTTTGAGGTGTGGCCCTGGTTGTGACGTCAATCAGGTGAATGACTGACATGGTTCGGAGCGACTGCTCGTTTTGGACTCGTAGCTTAACTGAGAATAAAACTGTTAATTGAATCTTGACAAGACGCTGATCGTGTGGGCTACTTCACACCTGTTCTGTCCTATCACTAATTGGGAAAAACATTTTATTTGATTTTTAAGGCATTAAAAAGTCTATTCCGTTTTAAAAAGAATATATATCTTTATTTATTTGTAGTGCTGCTAAATCAACCATGCCTTTAAAAATGGGATAACGACTTTGGGCTTCAGTAATTAATGCTGTCTGTAATAAGAAGCAGCTCTGGACAACAAAACAACGCCTCTGCCGGTGGGGGGGGGCGGGCAGTGGGGGAGGGAGGCGTGGGGGGTGGAGTCTGTGACGCTCCTGTACTCAGTTTTTGATCAGGACTGTGTAGACCACATCCTGAGAAGGGGAGAGCGGAGAGAAGTGAGGAGAAGGGTCCCACAGCGAATAAGGAGAACACCGAGTCGGAGTACCTGAGCGCCGCGTCATCCTTTACCAGGTGAGTAGAATCTGCCGTTCACGCGCTTTTACTGCCGTTAAATAGCTCCTCTTGTTTCCGTCACTGACGCCGTTTTTCTCATAATTTATTCGTGTCCGCTCGTTTAAAAAGGCGGTTATCCATCTTTTAATAGCGTGAATGTGTGTCTGGGTCTGTGTTCGTTGGCCTTCTCGACGGCTGCTGGTTAAAAACCGAGCTTTGTCTCCGGCTTCCATTTCCGCATGCCTCAAACTACTGGCCACTTCTGGCTGTTGTCGGGGAGTTCAGCGCCAACTGTCCACCGACCACAGGTTGTCCCACAAACGTCACGAGCCTTTTCACCCACCAGAACATCACGAACCCGGTTGTGGGTCGTCCCACAGGCGTTTTGGCACCGGTACCGAACGTATTTTTTGTCTTTAAGAGCCTCGCGCCTCGACGGTGCTCTGGAGCGTAGCAGGTGAAGGTGAAGTGGACGTACGCGCGAGACGACGTGAAAACGTTGGACGTAGAGAAAGTAGCTGGTTTAAAACTTAAGACAAAAACGTAATATCTCCATTCTCACTGTTGTCTGAATTATAAGTGCTAACTTTAGGTCCTTGGTTTGGAACTGCTAGCTGGACAAATAAGCAGTTATTGTCAATTGTCGTGGCATTTTTCTGTTATTTTATAGATCAACCATTAATCAGCTCTCTCTGTTTATGTTTGGGCCCCATCCTTAAATTTAAAAGTCAAACAAAAGTAACTGGGGTAACTGCTAGGAAGTCTGGGCATCTCATGGTTTACCCCCTATAGCCCCCATCCTCTCCCACGTTCATGCCAGCAGTGGTTGTACCCAGGTTTTCACACTGTCATTACCTCTGCAGAAGTCTCTCGGTTGGCATTAATTCATATTTACTAAGAATTAGTTTTACTTCACTGAAACTAGTATCTAGTTAAAATCATCTTTTGCTTGTGAAATTAGATATTTTATTGGCAAGTGGACTTGGGGTTAGAAGTTAAGCCAATGTTCTGTTTCTTGGATCAGTAAACCCTAATTTTATTATCTGTTGTTTCCATGTTTAAATTATCACTAAACACTATAAAGCATGCATACCAGTGCCAAAAAGTGTGTTATTCAGTTGGTTTCCAGACCAGTGCTTCCAGCTGAGGCTGCTGAATAAGTAGTGAGTTGAACAGGACTTGGAGACCACTTCCTTGTGCCAGTTTGGCTCCTCATCCAGAAGCAGAAACTGGTGTTTTTGGAGAAAGGAAGAGAGTTGATGGGTGATTGGATGTCAGTTGGTTTGACTTACAGTAGATCAGTAGATTTTGCAGTTACAGCTGTGATGCCATGGTGCTAATCCCCTCCCCTCCTCCTCCTTAATTCTCTGATACTGTCCAACATTAGCTGAGCGAAGAGATCCAGGACATCCTGCAGTTTACAAATGGATCCTCACTTTTACAAGGGACTTGGTGTATGATGCACCTTGATGTATTTTTATTCTTCTCTTGAATTGCCTCTCTGTCTCTGTCTAGCGGGGCCTGACGGACTACTTTCCAAGAGCTTAGTTACAGCCACTTGTCGTGCAAATTGTGTGACCTGCTCTATGTTGACATATCACGCTGCCTTTTTGTTGTACTTTTCACATGGTGATGGGAATGCAGAAAGATAACGTTTCCCATCAGCTTCAGTGTGGTTGTAAGTGAAGTGGAGTGATTACATCAGAATCTTCATGGAGTTACTTTCCAGAGGAAATATTCATCTAACAAAGCTGCTGTCAATGCTCAAAATGCATTTATTCAAGCTGGAACTCACACACACTAAGTGGTTTCTTCATTATCTATTAATATATCTCAAAGTGGAATACATTAACTTCAATTAGTAGAAGAGATTTGCAGATTGTCAGGAAACAGGGTTGCCACACCAAAAGTACAAGTCTCTATTTTTTTCTTCTTATTTTTATTTTTTATAACTTGCAGCATTGGCCAAAACCACTGACTCATGTAAGTGATTTCTGCTGTCACCAACAAAACATGAAGCCCAGCGCTGCTAGCTGTGTGTCGTGGTATAATGCTGAGCAAGTATAGCTTGCACTGCCCAGCTGAGTCCTGCATGACAGTCCTCAGTGTTAATTATTTACCTTCAGCTGTTCTCTTGGTTGGATCAAACAGGGGCAAGAAAAAAGCTCCTTACTTAAAATGTCAAAGGCCTAATGGCTGTTTCTCTCAGTCACTGGCACTTTAACAGCTGTATGAAGGCCTGCCAGGATGGTCATTTCAAGTCAGCTCTTATCAAAGTTATGCAAAACTCCCACACATCGGTCTAACAGCTCTCGAAATAGCCGAGTCCTACTTTTTCCTTTATGAATACATTAGCATTGATCATTTTTTCATTATCCAGGCAAGAAGAGTCTGAAGTAGATGACAGCACTGACTCAAAAGGAGAAGTTTTCACAGTTGGATGTTTTTGGCAGAGTTGTTTCTCAGCATAGCGACTCTGTGCTGTCTGGTTTTCTGCGCCTCCTCCCTGTCCCTTAATTACAATTCTGAGATTGAGGAAAGTGGAGACACCAGGGCGTGGTTGAAACAGAAAGTAAATCGATAGATAAGCACCATGAAGTCCGTCAAGGTCTCTTAGGTAGGTTGGTTTGGTTAAAATTGTATGAAGCCTTTTTATTTTTATTTCTTTGCTCCTGGCTTTTGAAGGACTTCATTCTGTCGGTGGCTGTGAAGGTTGTGCAGACCAGGCACTTGTGAACACTGGAAAAAATGCCGAGAGCATTGTGAAGGGGACACAAAAAATTCATGGGTGTTTCAGTGCGTCACAGTTGTCCTTCTTTTTCTTTTGTTTTCCGGAGTTTCTTCAGAATTGACATTTTGTGTTTTATTTTGGTAGTTGATGTTGTTAAGGTTCGTCTGACAACAGCAGCATTGACATCAGAATCAGCCCCAAATTCTTTAGTAATGACGTTTTTATTGTCGTTGTCGTTTTCCTGTAGATAAAAACAGAACTTTAACTTGCCAGACTAATTTGTTAAATTCTTTAGGGTGTTTTCAGACTTTTGCCCTGCTCTCTCAACCACCCCTTTCTGCTCCCTCATGCCTCTAATCTCTTTGAAAAATTAATTATCTGTCACATCTTTTCAATGCCGAGCCCCACACTGATGCCTAGCAATGAAAGTTTAAGAAAAGAAAGGGAGGGGGAAAAAAACACCCCACCAAGCTTTTAAAGCAGGCTTTGAAAGTTTGGATGCAGCTTTGACCAACAAACTTGGCTCATGAACACACCACGCCATCTTGATGTACTTCAGCTCTTTTTGCTTGGATTCAGTGGTGACTCTGGAGTGGTTTCCTTTCACTGTAACAGCAGGCTGTGGGACAATGCAGCTACTCTTTCCCTTTCTAGCCCAAACAGAGTAGCACAGAAACGCTCCATGCTGTCAGACGTGAGTTCATCTTCTTCCTTCCTACCATCAACCAAACAAAACTGAGGGGTCATATCCGTCTTCTTTTAAGTCAAAGAGAAGATCATTATCCTGCAGGCATTTCATTCTTCCAGAAGTTGAGTAACTAGTTATTAAATATTTTAGTATGTGGCTGTTTTATTCAAGGAAACATAATCTAGTCTTTTTTCACATCTTTACGATATGTTGTTATTCATTATATGGCAGACTGTGGACATACAGTCCTTCTACCCTGCTTGCAATATCAGATTTATAATTAACTGTTTTTATGAACTCTGTTTTCTGTGCACGCCTTGCAAGTAACGTTTATTGCTACTTGGCTACAGCACCTTTTACTCCTCTGTGAGTTTCGTGTAATGTGATTCTGGTGTGTACTCAGGCACCTCAGAGGCCGCTCACATTTCCTTTGATTCACAGCGAGCCCCCGTAGGGAGCACACAACTACGCTTCAGATTACAGCCACCGTACTGCATCCACTGGCCTAATTTGGTTCATTAAAGTAGTGGCTGTGAATCAACTGACAGAACAAGGACCCTTGGCTATTCTGCTGCTTATTTTATTAGTTAGCAGCGGTTGACTGTGTTGTTTGGAACGTTTCCAGACTGGGCAAAGAGGAGCAACACTTTGTGCTGTATCTAGAATTTCAAACAAATTAGCTTTGTGAGTTGCACAAGTGCACGTAAGTAACGTGTTGTTGGCTATTCTTTCACTGAGAGCCTTCATGGTAACATCTCTGCTGTCTGGTTTTTGTCAGCTGCCTGTTATCAGTTGACAAGTGGCCAATACTTTTACAAAATATGGCCTTCGAGCTCTGTGATGAGCGTATGCTGACTACAGAGGCTTGTCACCACCATTTTATATGTGTTTTATAGCATTTAAGAACAGCTGTGAGAGTTCAGCTTCTCCAAATCAACTTCCTCTCTCTGTCTGACCCGACAGCCCAGCAGCATTGGTGAGTCAGATAATGTTGAATACCACTTCCTGTCACCCACCAGAATAAATCCATTAGTTGTGCGTCACTTCACATCCTCCTTTATTGATTTATGGCAAGCTGCTGTCCGTTTATACCCTTCTGCCACCACAGTGGCAGAACAGCTATTGTTTTACAAATGGACTATGAGGAACCTGTGGTTTTGGGACCAGTAGGGTAGGCAGACAAGTTAAACATCGTCCCATTGGGACAGCTGGACGTCAGATTTGCAAAGGAAGGAAGCAGAGGCTCAGCCGGCCAGTCTGGCTGTATACAGTATTTAAGGGATTGGACCGTGTAAACGCAGGACGCGTGTTAAAGTCCTGTGGGAAACTGTTAATAGCTCGGAGAGTGTGTGTTGCATATCAGGGGGCATATATGTGACGGGGTGTCTGTATGTGGGGGGTTGACCTACATGTCTAATAGTTCATTGGTCCAGATGGTGCACGAAGCTTTACAGATGTGTGCTACCATAATCTGCTTTATTTGCTTGTCAGACGGAACATAAGACGCGTAAGTCTTCAAGAAATCACATTTACATCAAATGTGGTTTTAAGTTTCCACAACCAGGCCACAATGATTTCCTTTACACATTTCTTTTTCTTTTTGCCTGACAGTAGATGAGAAGATGGGTACCACGCCCATGATATGATGATGAATCTGAAGGTGTTCCCGGGACACAGTTAGCTTAGCCTAGCCTTGAGTGAAAAATGCATGTTCCAGTTTTGCAGGGATTCAGGTGTGGGAATGTTTGCCTTTATTTTGGATCAAACAGATTTAATGTTACTTCAAAAGCTTTTATGATTATTGTTGGTGATAATGTTGTATTTTAAACCGGGCTACCTCGTTCCTGCTGTTTACAGTCTGGCCAAGTGGTGCATAGTGAGATCAGCTTTCTCTTGGCAGTATAAATGAAAACATATTTCTAAAAGCCATTCTTTTTATTCTTACTCGTGCAGGCTAAATGTTCTCATAGAGGCATTTAAAAGCCTAGCAGGAGAACTGTAAAATCACAGAGAAACTTTATTTGCACCCTGCCTGCCAAACAGACATGGACCTAAATAACAAATCACCTCAGCCTCTGTAGAGCATGTTGGGAGTTTCTTGAATAAGAATGGAATATGACGAGAGTTCATCTCAGGCCCCCTGGGCCTCTTCCCTGACCTGATTCATTCCTGCTGTGATACAAAGAAGAGCTTAGGCCAGCAAAGTTGAAATCTGGTCTGTGAGAATGTTTTTCATTACTGAACTCGGTTTGCAACTGCCAAACTTATTAGTAAATGGGAGGATAGGGAAGAGCATTACATGAAATATTCCCTCTAGGTGTATTCGGCTTCACCCTTGCAATCTTGTGCCACACCCTTTACTGAGAAGCCTGTCACTTCTGGTGAGACACTCCCTGTCTGACATGCCTGCGGAGAGAGGGACAGGATTGTGCGTTCTCATTACTGACAAGAGTTACTCATCCTTGGTCACAATAACCATGTCCTCATTGTATCTCTTCGTTACAGCTGCTCAGAATTTATGGATGAGTCAGGGAGTCAAGTTCATAAGAGTTTAGATTTAGCATAGTGCAAGTGTGCAAACCTTTTGTCAGCACAGCGTTTACATTTGGACGCAGGAGAGATGGAATATACAACGTTAGTGTGGAATGTCACACCAGTGTTTCAGCATCAGGCGCTGGAACGTTTCCACGTCTGCTTTTCTGTTGCAGCTCGCTCACTGGCAGCTCGTACTGGTATGAATTCCTGGTTTTGCTGTGGAGGCTGTTTTTGGGAAGAAGCCTCCTGAAGTCATCCTCAGAGGCTGTTGCTCAACAAGATGGTGGGAGGTGATGAGTGTGAAATGTTTTTCCTCAAGTATGGCCTCTACATTACTGTTTATCTGTATGTGTGGATGAGCGCTGGTGGTAATTACAGAGAAAGATCAGGGTACAGCGAGTCTGAGAGGAGGCATCACTCATTAACTGGAAGGGAATAAAGTCCAATGTGAAGTACACATTCAACAACTTTATGTGAGCACAGCAGGAGAAGGGATTGGCTGATAACACCCAGTACTCACTATAAAGTTTGTTTTTTCTCCTCACTTGGCTTTAGTGTTTACTCTACTGTATCTTTTATATTTTAATTTTTCTTTATCCTCCATGAACATTGCATGAAAGATCCAAAAACAAACAAAACAAAACATCAACAACAAGTTTAGAGTTAGAGCAGCACTTATCAGCAAACCAGTGCCCTCAGTTTCAAACGTCAGATTGATAAAGAGATTAAACTGCAGTGACTGAGTGTAACCCTGGCAACAGGCAGGGCGTGTCACTGCATTGCAACAGTTGGCTGAACCCGCTGCCTCGCCCAGGAAAACAAAGACTACACAAACGCTGTACCTGATTTACAGAGAACATGAAAGTTCTGCGTGAACGTGGAACATAGACGGGGCTTCTGCCTCAAACGGCAATCATGCAGGCTTATTGTGTGTTTAACAGAGAATGAAAACGGAAACAAGCAAGAAAAGCTGTGACTGGTTTTGTTCAAACTAGTGCTCTCAGCTCGTTAATGAACTGGTTTGGTGGGTAGACACTGCTGTTTTTATTTATTAAACCGTAAACCACACCTTTTAAGGTGTGCGCCACGGCTGCTAGCGTGGTCGTGAGTGTCCTGATGAGTCAGAGCATAATACGTAAGACAGCAGGTAACTGCATGTACAGACAGTCCTCTGGGGGCTGGTCCTGTGGGATCTCATGCCAGACTCACTTCAGCTGAAACCAAGTGAGCTGCTGCTCTCTGCGAATGTGAAGTGAGGTAAAGGGACAAGCAAAAAACCCACAAAATATCTGCAGTCATGCAAACACAGTGTGAGGTATTAGGGAGAGAAACCAGGTTAAGATGGCTGGTAGTCAAATATCTTGCAAAGCAAAGCTAAATGAGGACAGTTTTTCTTTTTTTAAATGCATTGTTTGCGCATACATAATCTATGAAAGGCAAAGAAACAACACAGCACACATTTGTACAGAAATGTTTATCCAACCATGTTGATAAAGCATTGTAGCTATGAAAGTAGAAGTGGTAGCTTGATGGCTTTAGGTCTTTTCATGCCAACACAGGAGCCTGATATTTTTGTCTTTCTTGCCTGGACTTGTTTTATGGGTAATAAAGATGAAAGGTGAATGCATTTTCATATTGTGTGGAGCTACTATAACCCTCCGTCAGACAAAAGAACTTCAGGGACCTCATGTTTCCTGTCTGCCAAACATCTACACACTCTCAATGTGCCCCATCTCTGCTCAACAAAGAATTCTGTAATCGGCAAACATCTGAAATCACTTGAAGGCAGCACAGTGAACGTATTGTACTATCGTTCATATGTCACAAGCAGTGGCAGGCAGCTATTATAAATGCAGATTTCTTTGTTATTTGATAGACTGACATTCAGGCGGCAGAAATGTGGCAAAAATACCCGTCTGTGTCCCGATTGTCAGAATTCATTCTGGATTTGGAAAGCTGGAAAGCTTAATCTGTTTAATATGGATGGTCTTTGCTGAAGCATAAGGAAGGGTGTCACATGAGGGTCCTAGTACATACACAAAAAACTGATGTAAAGCTTTACATTTAATATTTTACACAGAATCCAACATTGATGTGAGTGGAAGAATTGTTTTAATCCTTTTGTGCAATATTTCAGAATGTTAACGGCTCCCATGCACAACTTGCTGTCGACATTTGCAGAATCCACCAAACCTGTTTGGTTTAAGTACCTTTTATGATGTAGGGAGGAGAGTTTTTCTTTCCTTTTTTTTCCCCCTTAAATTATGCAAATACGATAATGTCAGGGCAAGAAGAACAAACCTGCACCAACAAGTCACATTCTGTTTTCACGATCTGGAACACCGTTGAAGTAAAACTACATAACCAGAGCAGTTTAAGCCATTTATACGATTATTGGAAACCAGTTCAGCCAAACTGTGAAAGCTGGCGTTACGTGTGAATTTGAAAAGTCAAATAAATTCAAGCCAAGATCCAGGAATTTTCCTTGCGTGTGATGAAGAGTGTTATCATAGTCATCTGTTCCCTCACACGTGCTCGCCCGCTAAAACCCAAACCTGACAAGCGAGTTGCTGATTGCCACACATCAGCAGCAGGCTGCTCACATGGCCGTATGGGTGGAGGCCTGGGGTTAAAGGTCACCCTTTGAATATCTGACTTGCAGCTGTCTCTTCTCTGCTTATGCCCCCCTCATCCTGAAGCCGCCGCTGTTTTCGGTGCTGCTGCTCTGTGTTGTCATTTTCAGGTCAGGGTGCATGGCTGCAGGGTAGGAAGGCCCAGCTCGGGAGTTGTCATACTGGCAGATGAGAAAACAAAATGACAGTGTTGTGTAAGGAGGCAGAGAGCATGCCACAGAATGTTTACCAATTCATGAAGAGATAGATGTGTAGTCAAATACATCTTCCTTTTTTTTTTTTTGCAGAAGTCTGTAGAATCCTGACATTGTTTTTCTCTTCATCTTGCAGGTTTGCCCCACCGTTGTTGCTTTGATAACAGGAGTCAAGGATGGCAATGCAAAGTAAGTTTTTATTTATTTATTTATTTGTTTGTTTATTTTAATCTTTTCTGCAACCGGTTTCACCACCCGTCTACCACATCCTGGATCTCAGTCTGTTACACTGTTGCATATATGATGAAGAAATCCCACATTTTTTTAAATCAAGTTTATAGAGCTAGTTTACGCTTCATGAAGCTGTTTTCAAATTCCCTACTATCAGCTTTTCAGGGGGAAATGTGCAGATTGTACTTTAAATAAACCAAACAGTTAAAGTTTTATTTCTGTGGCTAAAACTGTCTGTTTATGAAAGGCTGGAGAAAGAAGTTTTATTAAGATCATCAACAATTTTAGAAGTCAGTCATACGATGCCATTTCCACACGACTTAGCATCCATTACTCTACAGTCTGCAGTGAGAGAGATGATTGGCTAATGGGAATTCAAGATAGTTGCCAGTCTTGTACTGGATGTCTCAGGAGTTCTGCTCATCGGCTGCTCGGAGGGAAAGAAAAGCGGTCTGCAGGCCTCCGTCAGCTGAGTGCACGACAGTAAAACTAGAAAAGAAACTGTGTCAGTAAAGTAGCAGAGAAAGAAATGCAGTAAAATAGGAATGCTGTTTTGTTTGGGGTTTTTTGTAATCAGTTTTAAAAATGAAAAGCATAAAATTGTAAATCAAATAAGTTTTTTATGACCGCCGTTTGCCTTCAAAACAGCAACGGTTCTTCTGGTTGTCTCAGACATCTTGGAGAGTGTACCAGGGTGGATGTAGGCTGGCCCATCAGTCCAGAGCACCCGCTGTCATTTCTCTGCACCCTAGTTCCCATGTTTTTGTGAATAATTGAGTCACTTGGTCTTGTTTCCACATCGGTACGTGTTTTTGGCCACACCTGATCAGATTTCTCCAGACAGTAGATGGTGCACCTGCGTTCCTCTGGTTTCTGTCAGCTCCGAGGAGCTGATGGCACAGCTGGACGTCTCCCAGCCAACTACCGCATCCTCAAGTTTGGCTTTTTGGCTTCTTTAACAGCTTTGGCATTGTACGTCTGGGAGAAACCTTGCTGATGTGTATCTTTGTGCTTAGACCTTCATGGTGGATGACCTGACATGAAGCTGTGCTCTACAAGCCCACCCTAGTTCCTCACCCAGTTTTAACCCTCCTGCACAGCTGTTTCTATTTCAGTTGTATGTTGACGGTAAATAGCAGCTGTTTTGGTTAAAAACTTTGGGGAAGTGTGCTTAGAAGAATTTAAGGCTATTGAAGGGGGGTCATTTTTCTTCATTTAGGGATAGATTTGTTATAATATAATATCATGGGTGAAGGTTTTGGACAAAAGTCCACATAAGATGTGCAAAATGTAGTGAAACAAACTATTTGCGCCTCTTAAAAAGAGAATTCCAGTAATGTGAAGTATCTTTTGAGCTACTTTTCTGCACCCTAGTTCCTATTCGCTCTGTAACTGTAAAGTGGCTTTTCGATGATGAGTTGGTACCTTGTGGCTTTAATTTTCCCAGTTTATAGACATTCAAACTGGTATTTTTGCAGTTTCTTCTTTTCATGTGTCTATCACTTCATTTTATAATGGCGTGAAAGGAACAGTTGTGCTGCACATTTAACCAACTTCTAGTTATTGTTTTCACGCTTTCATATCAAGGTTACTTCCGTCATACAAACGATAGCGAGAAGTCCTTCTGTAAGAGTTCCTGTATTTGGTTCATGGAACTAAAGGCCCAGCCAAATTCTCCAACCGCCTCACGTGATCTTTTTACAAATCTGTTAGTAAATTGCTTAAATATTTGGTCTTCTTTATCTGCAGTGGGTGAGATTGACCGTGGCTCAGTGAAAGTGGCAGAGTGGCAGCAGACGATGTACAGCCACGACTCAGGCATCCAGTCAGGAGCCACCTCAACCAGAGATGACGATGGAGATTACACCACCTCCAAGCATTATACCATGACCACCACCATCACATCAGGGGAGCCTGGTAAGACAAAGCCGAAACTCTCAAACCAGCGGTTTTAAATTGCTCATACTACCATGCAGTCTGTTCTTCTCCCTTCTAAACAGACTTGGATGCCCAGTACACAATGACCAGAGCCCAGCGGGTGCGGGCTGCGATGTTCCCTGAGACGCTGGAGGCCGGCACCACCATCCTGTCCACTCAAACAGATTCAACCCAGATGACCAACGTCCAGCGACTGGCTGAGCCCTCTCAGATGCTCAAAACCGCCATCATCCATCTGATCAACTACCAGGACGATGCTGAGCTGGCCACACGCGCCGTGCCTGAGCTCACCAAACTGCTCAACGACGAAGACCAGGTGAGGAACGAGATGATGATTACACGAGGACCGCCAATTTCTGACTCTTGGAGTGATGAAACCTTTTATTCAGTCTTCACACCATTTAAAATTCTTCTAATTGATCTTTAGATTTCTTGTATGGCTTTAAAAAAATTGAATATGAAAGTCAGGGCCTGCTACACTTGTCAACAGGTGGTGGTCAGCAAGGCAGCGCAGATTGTCAACCAACTCACACGCAAGGAGGCGTCCCGGCGAGCGCTGATGCAGTCCCCTCAGATGGTAGCAGCAGTGGTGCGGGCCATGCAGAACACAAGCGACATGGAGACCGCGAGGGCCACCGCCAGCATCCTCCACAACCTGTCCCATCAGAGGGAGGGCCTGCTCGCCATCTTCAAGTCAGGGGGAATTCCCGCTCTGGTGCGCATGCTCAGGTATCGGACTCTGTGACTTACCGTACCTCCACATGACCTCTAGCTGTAAGAAAGGGTTGATAGGTGGACTTATTACTATGGTATATAGTGGAAAGAATGAACCTAAAATACTTTCTACTTCAGAGAAATAGTTGAGATTTATCATGGTTGAAATGCTAAAATTAAAATGTGATATTTAAAAATGCAGCAAAGAAGCTAGACTAACAAGATAGAATTAAAGTTAAATGAAAAACAGATATCAGATCCAAGTAGAGCTGAATGATTCACAGTAAAGACGGTATCCTGCAGTGAGCTTACATGAAGACCTTAAACATACCTGCTGCCTTCCTCAGCTCGCCCATGGAGTCTGTGCTCTTCTATGCCATCACCACACTCCACAACCTGCTGCTGCACCAGGAAGGAGCCAAGATGGCCGTGCGTCTGGCGGACGGACTGCAGAGGATGGTTCCCCTGCTGAAAAAGACCAATCCCAAGTTCTTGGCTATCACCACAGACTGTTTGCAGTTGCTATCATATGGTAACCAGGAGAGCAAGGTGTGTACACGGGTGTGAGTCATCAGTCAGACTGTGCATGGAAGGCCGGTAAACATCACAGCAGCCAAATGTTGCAGTGCTCTAATTGTTCTGCTTGTGTGTGCATGTGTTTTAGAAGGGGTGTGACGAGTGAACAGAGTGGTGAGAGTGTGGGGGTGGCTATTTTCTGAAAATGACTTAAATAAGTGCTGATTAATAGGTGCTAATATGCAAGTTACACTATTATAAAATCAAACAATGTATCTTCCCCTCAAGCAGGGCCTGATGACAGAAGCAAACTCAGGAAAGCAGTACATATTCACACAGAGTCTCTGTTTAACAGTTGATCATCCTTGCCAACGGGGGTCCTGAGGGTCTTGTTCACATCATGAGGAACTACAGTTATGAGAAGCTGCTGTGGACCACAAGCCGTGTACTCAAAGTCCTTTCTGTGTGCCCCAGCAACAAACCAGCCATTGTTGAGGCGGGTATGTAACATGTTTTCAGTGGCAGCACACACCTGTTTGTACTAGCTAGTCATACAGGTGTGTAAGCATTTTTTTTCCTTTTTTTCTGTGAGCTGTTGTTCCTCGTCAACACCTTTTTATATATAGTGATTTATGAGACGCTGCTGAGAGCTGACTGGTTTTATTTCTCTGTCCTTGCAGGTGGCATGCAGGCTCTTGGTAAACACTTAACAGGCTCCTCCCAGCGTCTGATGCAGAATTGTCTGTGGACTCTCAGAAACCTTTCTGATGCTGCCACCAAGCAGGTCCAGCTTTACGCTAGTCCTTAGTGCAATGTTCATTCCCAATATTTCAAGAATGCATCAGTTCATGTGAAACCACCTCTTCTTCCTCTCCAGGAGGGAGTGGACAGCCTGCTGCAGGTTTTGGTGGGTCTCCTCAGCTCAGATGACATCCACATGCTCACCTGTGCCACAGGCATCTTATCTAACCTCACATGCAACAACGCCCACAATAAATCCCTGGTCACCGAAAGCAATGGCGTCGAGTCACTGATCAACGCCATATTGCGTGCCGGGGAGAAGGAGGATGTGACTGAGCCCGCCGTTTGTGCTCTCCGACATCTGACCTCACGCCACCAGCTTGCTGACGTGGCGCAGAACGCAGTGAGGACAGCCTATGGCATCCCTGCCATCGTCAAGCTGCTCAACCAGCCCTACCACTGGCCAGTCATCAAGGTAGACCTGAGGGATGAATCGAGAAAACTGTGCTTAAATGTAGTGGCTTAAAAAGGTGGGAGCATTTATTTTAGACAGGAAGACAGAAGGCTGAAAGTTGGCAGTTTGTTCAAGGTGACAAATTTGGGAAAAGCATGGTGGCGAGTTCAAAGATAAAGACTCTGGACCGAACAGACGGATAAAAAGTATTGTAGTTGTGCCACAGTGACAGTCGGTTTAGCGGAGCTCAGCAGAAGTAACTGTATTCTAGGAAGTGACATCATGGAGGTGTTTTTGCCATCGAGCAGTTGCAACTTGTGTCATGATTGACTTCTCTTCGTTTCCCCGCCGGAAGGCTGCAGTTGGGCTGATCCGTAACCTGGCTCTGTGCTGGGAGAACCAGGCCCCTCTGAGAGACGCAGGAGTCATCGCTCGTCTGGTCAACCTGCTCGTCAAATCCCACCAGGACGCCCAGAAACATGGCTCATCCAACCAGCACGCATACCAGGTCTGAGATCTGTCGCTAGCAGAGAGAGCAGCTGTGCGTCAGTCAAGTCTCTCGGTAGAATTATGTGTGTTTCTTTCTTCTCAGGATGGAGTGCGGATGGAGGAGATTGTGGAGGGTGTCACAGGAGCTTTCCATATCCTAGCCAGAGATCCTGTCAACAGAGCAGAGATCACAAACCTGGAGACCATCCCTCTCTTTGTCCAGGTACCAAGCAGAAGAGACTGAAGCCGTCTCACAGGATGATTGACTTTCACGTTGTTTCACGAGCTTGTTTCTGTTCTCTCTTCTGCAGCTGCTGTACTCACCAGTGGACAACATGAAGCGCGCAGCAGCAGGTGTACTATGCGAGCTGGCTCTGGACAAACCGGCAGCTGAGAAAATCGATGCGGAGGGAGCATCAGCTCCACTGATGGAGCTGCTGCATTCCAATAATGAGGGCATTGGTAGGGCACCCGCTCTTCACTGTCACTCTTCTCCCGACGACAGGTTTTTGCTCAGGGGTCTTTGAAAAGCGCCTGTAGACAACTTGTATTGTAATAGACACTATACAAATGAAGTTAAATTCAATATTCCTCACAGTCAGCCTGCTGTAATGTAGCAGCTAAGTTACAGATGGAAAAGCTAAGGCCATTTTCTCAGGCGCTGTGCTGACTGGAACGGTGGTTTCTAGCTTTTTCCACTAATGTTGATCTTCCATGAGACATGCATTCTTTGACATTCATAGAACCCTTATAAACCTCAAAAGCAAAAGGCCAGGATACAGTTTAAATGCAGAATATATATCAATAAAGTTGTAGAATTTGGGAACTAAATATTTTTGCTCAGGCTGGGACCTGCAGGTCTGCCTGAAGCAGAAAACATTAAATGCAGTTGTTGTGTTTGACATCTTGCAAATACTCATGCGACTATTTACCCTTAATGTGTAGACCTGTTTAAATTCCAGGTCACACTATGCATTAACATGCTTTAAAAAAATACTGTTACTGTTCAGAAAGCTGCAGCCTGGACAACATGTAACCACAGACATCCAGTTACCTCTGACATGTAATGGTTTATTCTAGCACTGACAGTCATTATTAAAGCTGCAGTCAGCGCACCCATTTTACAATATATATGTTTAACCCATGAAGACCTGAGGTGCGCTGGAAAAAAATAACTGATGCATGTCTGCCTGTTGTTTCCCTGCAGCAACTTACGCTGCAGCTGTGCTTTTCCGCATCTCTGAGGACAAGACCTCAGACTACAAGAAGCGTGTGTCGGTGGAGCTCACACACTCCCTGTTCAAACACGACCCCAGTGCCTGGGAGAGGGTGAGTACGTGGCGCCCTCTGCTGCCAGAACGTGACAACTGAGCGGACATGCTCATGTTCTTGAGGCGGTGTCTCTCTGTTTATTAGTTTGGTCTCTGTGGGTTTGTAGGACCACGTCCCAGCTCTGTTATAGAACGCCTCAAGAGTAAAATGTAGTGTTAAGAAACTGACACTTTTATTAGAGTTTATAATCTTGGGTCATTCTAACCATAACCTGACTATGTAAAAACGTCGATTGCTTTGTTTTCACCTGTGAACAGGCTCATAACACCATCCCCAAGGAAGGACTGTACCCAGATGGTGAGTCACTGGCTGAAATGTGCACATGCAGCACATTCCTCAGCAGACTATTTACATTTGTTATTTGGAAGCTTTGCCAACTTGCTTTTTGGGAAAATAGTATTTTAGTAATGATGCCAATCTAATAAACGTATTGATTTTTAAAATAGACTTAAGCATTAGTTTCCTGGCTTTCATTAACTTTTACTATTACCTCTTATTCCCTTTTTAATCACAAACTTGATCTCTTCTGTCAGTCATCTTATTGGTTTGTCCATCAGTTTTTAGTAGATTTTGTCTCTTGATTTTCCTGTATGTTACAAATGTCCTTTACTAATTAGTCTAGCGCTTTTTCTTCCATTGAGTTCTGTCCTCCTCATCCTTTTTTTCGTTATTTTTTCTGTGTAATTACAGTTGCTGTATTCATGTTATTGGGGTGACGGCGGTTAACAAGTGACTGTAATCTGCTGGTTCCTTGTGTAACTAATAAGAAACAAAAATTGTAACTGCTTGCAGAGATTGATCCTGGCTTTCAGAGCTACGCAGGATATTCAGCTGATATGCCCATGGACGAGATGGACGGAAACATGATGCATCCGGATTATCCACCCATGATGTCCTACGACAGGCAGTTCAATGACCAATATTAACGGTCAGTACACATCAGTGCTGCTCCAGCCCGTCTAGAATACACCATTTATCAGTAAAATGATCCATACATACACTTTTTAGAAATATGGCACTACCGTGGCATTTCTACCTGTAACCTTGGTTACCTGCAGAAATATTGTCAAATACGTTTGATAATAATCATGTTCATATATGATTTTCCTCCTCCAGTCATGCAGAGGAATGATGAAGAGGAGGAGAAGATGCAGAGGAGCTGAAGCAGAACGCAGGCAGAAAAGGGAGGGAGAATATAGTCGCGTGTATACATTACTCCCTCTGCTCCCCACCTGATGTAATATATGCAACTATCACAGAGTATGGGACTCATAATCTTAACAGGGCTCAATTTATGTTTTATAGAATAATTCTGCTGGTTATAATCATGACATGGACGGAGGTTGTAGGTTTCTGTTGGAGAACCTTTTAAGAGTGCGTTTATGTGAGTATGTGTGTTTATGCTTTTGGGTGGGTGTTCTATGCCAAAGAGATTTTATTTTATAATGATAATCATGTAGCTCCTCTTTTTGTTTTATAAGAAAAAGAAACAAAACAAGAATAATAGTTGGAAACACTGCCAGAGGTGATTCAACGTGCACGGTGCACCTGCTCAATGCTCCACTCACCACCTTTTTCAGAGACACCACTGTTTTCTTTCTACTGTAGTTTTGGCATCTGTACTGTTAGCGTTCCCCAGCTGTGAACCACGAGTCCGTCTGCGTCACGCTTGTCTCTTGTCTCCTGTGACGCCGAGCGGTCCACGACTGCTTCCCACCCTCATGTGATCAGCTGATGTGTGTGAGAAGAATTGACCTGGAGAAGTTCACATTACCTGCCAGAATGTTAAAAGGGGGTGTCTATAATTTTTAAAGTCAGTTTTAAAGAGGAGATCATGTGTGACTGTAGCTGAAGAACAACAATGTGGTTAAATCAGATTAATACGTTTGTGCAACATAGTTTCCAAATGATCAGTCAGAACATGAGGTAGTCCAGTCAGGATGGCCCTTCAGCTGCAGCTAACTACTGACAGGGAACTTTGTCTTTCTATTTCATAAGAGTTTTTACTGAAATTTTGTTTAATAAAAATAAAGATATATTAAACATGTCATGGTGTTCATGTTTATTTTAAAGCTGCAGCGTGAAACGAGCTCACTGACGTTAGCATGTGCATTAAAAGCAGCGTGTTTGTGAAATCTTAAAACTCTTTGACTCTACTCGTCCTTATCACCCCAACTTGATCTTACCTGGGTGTGTATATAGCAGATGGGTTGGAGGGACTCCCAGTTTGTATATTTGGCATCCAGTACAACTACACATCGTCCAAATATGAAAATAAAATAGTCCTTAAATTCAAGCAATGACATTTATGCTTTTGCATATCTGTGTGATTTTTATTTAACTTCCTCGTCTCCATTTAGAAAATATATGAACATTTTCACTTAATATTTCAGTGGCCAGTCATAAATAAAGAAATACATCATGCAGACACAACTTACAGCATTATGATGAATCATGAGACCTTCACGAGAACATTTAGGGAGTATCAGTGGGATTATTGCTTCATGTTAACTCATGTAAACCCTCCACTATCATAAGTGGGAGTTTGGAAAGTGTCCAATGCTTTACAATTTGAGTATTTTCACATTTGATCCATGCTGGTATGAATTCAGTCTCAACAGAGAGAAAAACACGTATCTTTATAGTCATTTTGCACAAGTAAAGAAACTCCAGCTACTTCTTGTTTAAAGCTACTGTCTTCTAAAGTCATCTTCATATGCTAAAATAAACCTTCAACACCTGGTGTTGGGGAAAAAACAGAAAAAGTCACATTTTATACAAGCAAGACCTGCTCAGTCTGCTCACTAAAACAGTTTAGAAAAGATGTGTTAGCTTCAGGTCACCATGGAAACCTGCCCCTATTGACTGGGAGATGTGATCCTGCAGGAGATCCAGCAGGTGGGGAAGCTGACCTTCAGTTTGCAGGTGATCAGATCACATGATCAAACATGTGCATGGACTGCATGATGTTCTCATCCTGGACGGAGGAGCAAAGTGGAAGAAAACGGATTATTTTAGTTATTTTAGTTGGGTGGGAGTTCACGACCCAACTGAGCGGTAACCTTATTAAATTTGAAAGTACCTTCTGGCATGTGTCCAAGAATTCCTCAATAGTAACCACTCCATCATTGTTTTGGTCCATTTTCTGGGGAAAAAAATAAAACATCACATATTCAGATGGTGTGAAGGTGTCATGTACTTTAGAAGTTGGTGACATTCTTGAACGTCCTCTTCACAAGAAAACGGTCCAGAAACAGTTTTCAGTCAGAGTCTTCAGATCTGCAGCAGCACAGACCGCCACAGGAGGTCCTTCCTGAACACAGCTGGAACCTTCTACAATCAGTCTCTGAAGAGACTAAAATCATGACGACTCCTCCCCTTCGGAGATTAATAAATTAATTTTTTAATTGAACTGAATTTTAAGTTATTTTGGTGCATCTGTTGAGGGTTGTTTGGAATTCAGCCAAAACCTGAATTTTAAACAACCATCCTGAGAGATAATTGCTGGAAGTGCTAAAACTGGCCTGAGAGCTGGAAGGATGCTGGTGATCATCTGTGAGAAGTCTGGCTGAGGAAAGGCAACAGAAGCTCCTTGGTAACTGACAGAGCAGCCTCTGTCAGAGTAATTTGTTTATTTCTTGTATTCACGATCCACAATATATGCCATGTTATGATTTTTAGATTCTCGGTCCCAGAGAAGGTGCACATTCTGCTGTGACGTGGATCTACGACACCTGTTTATCTGTGCAGATGCTGTGATTGGATGATTACTGGACCAGGGGTGGGTTCAGTAGCCGATATAAGAGCTGCCATGGTGCCATGGGGAGAGGTTAACCACAGCACCTCTCTGTTTGTTTAAGTTATGTTGAGTTTTTTTTGTTTTTCTTCTTTAGTTGGTTTTCACCCATGTTAACCAGGCCTGGTGCATATCAAACCTTTATTTTTTTCCAACCACAAGTTGGCCTCCTGTCCAGCCTGTCATTTTGAAGTTTTTTTTCTCACTGACAAATAGTTACATACTCCCACTGTGTAACAGTAACGTTTAGTGGTTAAAGTAAAATAGTTTAAACATCCATTACAAAAAGAACTAAAGTGAATTACTGGGACATAGAAGCATCCATAATTAATCATTGAAGTATGTAAGTTATACCATAGACCAACCCTGCACAGAACAGACATACTTCCATACTTCTGCTTGCTTTTAATAAAAACTGATTAGTGCCATTGATTAAGCTGTTGTCATGGAAACCCATGATGCCCATGCCTCAGCTGCCCTGCACATGTGAGAATGTACCACTGATGCAGAGGTGTAATTTTGAAGTTTTGGAGAGACAGACTGCCAACATCTCCTCATGAGAGGGAGAAGAGTGACATCAGTCCTGATCTAATGAGGACGTCAGCTCAGACAACCACCCCCACAGACTGCTGAACTACTAACATCTAGCATTCAGCAAGAATGGATACAGACTGCAAAAATCTAATAAATGTCATATCTTCTGTTCCAAAATTATTTAAAAGTTGTAATTAAAAGGAAGTATGAGGAGACAAAGTGGTAAACCTGCCTCTGTAAATATAATCAAGATGGAACTAAAAATAATGTCCCATTTCTTTGTATCTGTTAAATAATAATTCAAACAATTCAACAAATTACTGACGTTTGTGTGGCATCTCAGAAAACTGCAGTATTTTAGTGTTTAGAGAAATGACCAACCTAAACGAGGGGACACAGACAGCAGCACGTAAGGTGCATGAGCTAAGGGTCCTCTGGACCTCACTGAACCGAGAAGCACCAAAAAGTGATCACCTGACCTGCTTCATCAGCTCATTTGAATCTGTGGTTCTTTGCAAATGTTAAACTTACAGTGAGATAAAACTGGAGAAGCTCTGAGGCTGTTTGCTGCTTCAGGAAAGTTGATCATGAACAGAGCAGAAAATAACAGGCTCTGTGGTTGATGGAAGTCAGATGTTTAGGGTGGCTGACCTGGGCAAGGACCAATTTTGAAAGTGAAAAAAACAACAACTGAACTTAAAAAACAAAACATTCTTTTGTATTATCATTGCCAAGTAGTTGTGCACCTTCATAGTTGTCCAGTACCACCTCACGTCTGCCGTACTCTTATAAGACATTAAACTCAGTTTAAACCCAAATGCAGGTTTGTTAAACTTGCATTTGGGTGTTTCAATAACATTTTTGGATTGATTGAGAGCATTGTATTTTTCTAAACAATAAAATGAACCCTGATGAGTGATTTTCTGTGGCTGAGGGAAACGCACAGCGCTGTCCATCGTTAGGCCTCATGGAGCTCATGGACTGTGTTTCAGAACGGAGCGAGGCTTTTCTAACGAGGACATCTGAAGACACACAAAACATCTCTGAACTCCAGCAACTGCACTCAAAACAAAGGTTTATACCTGGAAGAAGCTGTCAACATGCTCCTTTGGAGCACTATCCTTCATGCTGGGGTAGGTGTAGCTGCCCATCATGTCATAGATGGAATGCATTATATCTGTCATCTCCTGGACAGAAAAATGGGGGTGGGGGGACAACAGCGTGAGGTTTTACCACAACACACGTCGTTGAATGCAGGCGATAAGGTGTTCAGGTACTTCTCTGGTGATGCAGCCGTCCTTGTTGAGGTCGTACAGGTTGAAGGCCCAGTTGAGCTTGTCAGTGATGGAGCCTCTCAGGATGATGGACAGACTGACAACAAAGTCCTAGGACAGGGAGAACAGAACCGAGACAGAGCTGACGTCAAAAAAGGAAAATTAACACTGAGTTTAAAAGTACCAGAGAAACCAGCATCTGCACTAACATGAGAGCAGTAAATTATTTAAAGTTTGGATACTCGTTGTTCCTCACGCCTAAAGACTATCAGGGTAAAATCATTTCAAACGTCGGGAGATTTAGGAAAGATGTCCACTAATCTGACCGAGACATTTGTCCTGATAATGTCGTACGCTGTGAAGAGAAGGACTAAGGAGAAAATAGAGAAGAAAAAGTAAAAGCAAAGATTTTTTTAAAGGAAGAATATTTATTTATCTATAAGAGTGAATAGAGTCTCACTTCAAAACTGACAGATCCGTTGTTGTGGGTGTCAAAGGCTTCAAACAGGAAATGTGCGTACATGCTTGAATCTGGAAAACAAATACATGTGCAGAGCAGCAAGTCAAATTTCTTATTCTAGCTAGTAAGAACCTTTAAAAACAAACAAACAAACAAGAAACTGTTTATGGCAACTGAAAGATCTACTTGGAAACGAGACGTAAGCTCTACATTTGCTGGTGAGATGCAGGACTCTCGTCATTAAGATGCACGACTCCTCTGTGAGCCCAACATGACCTTCCTCAGTTTAAGTGGGTTCACTGAATCCACTAATAAAAAAAAAAGAAAAACTGTCCCAGATGAGGACAGAATTAGCTCCTACATGAAAAAGTGCACCTCTTCACACGTACAGGTCTTGTCCCAACTTGGATCATTTTTGGTCATTTCTTGGACCATTTGGCTATGAAGAGAGTGAGAGTGACTGACCTCCCTGAGGGAAGAACTGGGAGTAGATGCTTTTAAACGCCTCTTCATTCACAACACAACTTGGACACTCCTGCAGAAATCAGTCAGATTAGTCAGATTCTTACAAACCCTTTCTTTCACACATCAACAAAACGATCCATATCTGTGCTTCAAAGTGTTGCAGCAGTAAATCAGTAAATGTCAAACTGACATTCTTGAATCCTCGGTAGAGGACCTGCAGCTCCTTCTTGCTGAATTTAGTTTGCTGAACGAGGCGGTCGAGTCCTTCAGGTCTGTAACACACTGTCAACAGTTCCCCCTCATCTTCTATACTTCCTGCGTGGACGTAAGAAAGCAAATTAGGACGTTACTCCCTGAGATGCAATGTTCTTCTCAGAGAAGATCAATAGATAAGCAGAGGGAGGAAGAGTGGAAATCTGTGATGAAGTGTGTGTTGGGACACTCGCCTTGGTTGATGGAAGGACTGTAGTCGGAGCGACAGCAGGGCAGCAGTTTGAGGAATCGCTGCTTTAAGGTCTTTTTGTTGGGTTTTGATGGAGGATTACCTGCAAAGAAGCAAACAGAGCAGCTCAGAGTCCACACCATGGACGAGACACTGGTCCCACTTTACCCAGCTAGTGGAACCACCTGTCAGAGCTACTTAGTTTGATCAGGTTAGTTTGGGGACTTGGCTTTGAACAAGTGTGATCCCACAGATCAAAGCTGTTAGAGAGCATCCAGCATGACAGCGCTGGGATGAAATCATGCAGTCTGAGCTTTTGAACACATGTTTTATTTCAAACTTACTTGCTTTTGAATATGAAACTTTCACCAGATCTCAGCAATAAGCCATGAAATCCACTCACAGAAAAGAGCTCAAACAACAGATCCATAAATGATGTGTAGTTATGTGAAATGACACAGACAAAAAATAGAGGAAGAGAGGGAGGTGCAAAAAGGCATGGAAAACCAAGACACCAACTGAAGTCAGGCACTAATTAGAAAGCAATCCTGCAAATTAATCTCAGCTGGTTCAATCCAAACTGATGGCAACAAGAAAAGCTGTCTCATTACCAATGGGTCGCTTTGCCCCACCCATCAGGAGGTGGGGCAAAACGCAAAGTAAAGAGCTCTCTCTCTGTGACTTTATTGTTGCAAAAGTTACAGATGGCTGTGGTTAACTTCTGAATGCTCCAGAGCATATCCAGAAGTGGATAAAACATAATTTCGGCATAAACTGGCCATGACCAGATGGCACTCATAAGATTTCTGACAGAGGAGCACAAAGATTCATCAGAAAAGTTGTCCAACAACCACTTGTTAGCTTCAGGAAGACCTGGAATCAGCAGGTACAATAGTTTCAAAGAAAACAATAAATAATGGCCCGTATGCACACGCTCACATGTTCAAGCATCTTTCAGGTTTGATTCACAACATCTGGAAGCTGTGAAATACTGGGAGAATATAGTCTGGTCAAATGAGACCAAGACTGCAGTCTCTGCATGTCATAAAACACACCATGTTTGGAGGACAAACGAATGGACGGATGGATTCCAAGTCTCAAGTAAGTCAGAGATTAAATGTTATAT
>JBAMYA010074186.1:0-24664 GCA_037176975.1 Arrhamphus sclerolepis
TTTATTTCTACAATCAAACATTTATAGAGATATTATTCAAACTTTTTTTCCCAAAGAATTCACAACTTTTTTCATAACAAAGCATGACTGTCATAAAATTGAACTTTTTGTTGTAAAACTATATATATATATATATTAATATTACTCTTTTACTGCCATTTTGTCTTCTAATCAAAACATTTTGTCAAAAATCATAGATATAAAAAAATTTGTGACTCTTTAACTTTAAATAACTTTTTGACAGTAAATGATGTAATACAGTCCAGTAATATACCCTGAAATCACCGTTTTTAAAAATGTGAATTTAACAATATTGCTCATTTTTGTTGTAAAAATTATTTCTGTCATCAGATTTTTTTCAAATCATGACTTTTTGATGTAAATTTCATGCATTGAATGAAATGTAAATTTTTGGTTGTAAAATCATGAATTTAACAGTATTGCAACTTTAGCTAGTTTTGTCATAGAACTTTTTGCAAATTGTTTGACATGAGATTCCGACTTTGTTCTAAATTTGCAAATTTTGTATAACTGTGGTTAATTTTTGTCATAAAACATCAAATTTCACAAAATCGTGATTACAACTCTGTTGCCAAGAAAACAACCTGTGACTACAATCACAACATCTTGTTGTAAACTCATGAATTTCTCTAAATTGTAACTTTCAGTGACTATTACAACTTTTTGTCCCAAATATTAACTTTCGCAAAATCCCTGCTTTTTGATAGAAAATTTCAACTTTATCAAGTAAAATCCAAATTTTTGGGCTATAAAAAACCACAGACTGGAGCTTCTGGTGGCCTTCTGGTGGGATGTCTGGAGGGAAGTGTTGCTCTGGCAGAGTTTTCTAATTTTACATTTTGTTTGTTTGTTTGTTTTTTGTTAATGAAAATTTAAATTTGTGACCTCACACATTTGTGAGGTCAAAGTTTTGACGTTTGCAATAAAAAGTTGTGATTCTTTGGAACCATGATATTTAATGTCAGAAATTCTTCTTTTTTTAAAAAAAGCAAACAAATATTGTGGAAATGAAAGTTTGACAACTAAATTTAGTGATTTAACGATAAAACAGTCTACTGTAGCCTGGAAATGTACAGGAACCAGCAAAGACAGGTATCTTTGTCAGAAACTGTGATACTAATGAAACAGAGTTGGACGATTCTGCCGGTTCATCACACTTCCACCACCGTGCCCAACACTTTAGGTCTCTAAACATGTAAAAGTCAGAAAACTGAGAAAATGTAGTCAGAATTTCTGACTTTTCACTCAGAACTCTGATGAATAAAATGCAATGTTCTAACTTTCATTCAATAATTTTGATGTCTAAGTTTTGATCCAGGGCATCACACATGCACCGCCCCGCTCCCCCATGTTTCTAAATATGCTGCAAAAAGAAAGTGATAATGCAAATCTTTGACTTTCTCAGTAAAATATGATTAAAGTCAGAATTCAGATTTTTATTTCATAATAATCCCTTTTAAGAAAAAGGTCTGTGACAAGCCCAGACCATCATACCTCCACATCTGTGCTTCGCTATGTTTGTTTTTGGTTTTGAACATTAAAACCAAAATCTTGAGAAATTTAAATTTGAATTCTCAGAATTTTTACTTTTTAGTATACGTAAATAAACCAATAAAAACATAACATTTATAACACTTTAATCCCAGAATGCTGAGAAAACAGGAAGAATTCTGGTAAAATAAATCCAACTTTCATGTCATCATTTTCAGATGAGTTAATTTATTTTCATGATCAGTTTCTCAAAATTATGAGAAAAAGTTTGAGACAGAAATTTGAGTGATAGAAGGCAAACATTTATATTTCTAAGGAAAGACTTGTCATATTTGAATTTTAGATGAAACTAATCTGAATTCTGAGATTAAAGTTGTATTCTGCTTCTCCCAGGGTTCTCTAAATTAACATTAAAGTAATTTTTATTACAACACTGCCACCCTGTGGTGACTTGTTGAAACTGCTATATTTTTAATAATATAAATAGAACATGTGTGCTCAGTGCTGAAAACTAAGTATGACTCAGTTTTAAGGTGTCCAGTATTAACATGTCCAGTACTAACTGGTCAGTTCAATTCATTTCAGTTCAATTTATCTACATAGCACTTATTTACGACAAGTCATCCAACTGGTCCAGCTTTAACATGTCCAGTATTAACAGTTAGCAGGTGTGTTTGTCTGTAAACGACAACTTCCTGTCTTGTGGACTTGGACCTCCCACCTCATCACCTCACCTGTACCCGTTAATCATTAACGTATGGTCGACATGAAGCAGGACACCTGCCGTCTCTGCCGTCTCTGACAGGTGAGATCGGTGCAGCCGTTGAACCCAGACCTGGACTTAGGACCTGAACTCAGGACCTAGAACCAGGACCTGCACTTAGGACCTAGAACTCAGAACCTGGACACTGTCATGAGGGACAGGATGGGCCGGGGCAGCAACTGCAGCTGGTTTGGACCTGAGATCCCTCTGTCCTCACAGGTCTTCAGTGGTAAGTGGACCTCTGATTCAGTTTCCAGATATTGGAGGGTCCCTAAAGGGTATCAGAGGTCAGAATCTTGAAGACAACTATAATTCTGACTTCAGAAAGTCACACTGAAGAAAACTAAACTTCTGGTCTCAATGAGGATTCTGGACCAGATCTGGATCAATACCAGCACCCTGATCAATCATTGATTGTTTCATTTATTTTTTTCAAGAAGACATCAGCTCTGAGCATCAGTATTGATTAGTTTCAGATGAATTAGCCTCAACCCCACTACAGACTATCCCCTGGACCTTAACAAGGTGAAGGACAATCTTGCTAGAACTGAACCAGATCTAACTGAGCTAATAGACCTGAACCAAGTCCAGCAGAACTAACCAGGTGTGGCTTGTCCCCAGGGACAGTAGTCTGGTCAATGCCAGAGCAGCTTCAGGTCTAGGGTCTCCTGGTGGGCAGAAAGTTGATCAGGTCCAGTATCCTAGGACACCTAAGCTGCAGCAGGTCCTGTTGGTTGGTGGTTGGTTAGACCACCTGGAATGTCCGAAATGGTGTCCTGACCACAGGATCCAGCTTCTGCCAGATGATCTAAAGTCCAGCTGGTGTCTCTGGTTAGACCTCCAACCCAGAACCCTCCAGACTAACTCAGAACTGGTCCTGGTAGATCTTGGGGGTCCTACAAAGTCTACAGGGGTCTCTGGAGCTGGCAGACTTCTGGGTTCTGAGTGGGTTCTGGAGTTCAGCAGCTGACCCGGTTATTGTGTGTTCCGTCAGTCATCAAAGATGAGCTGTGGCTGTTCTTGATCCCCGCCGGACTGACCTTGGTCCTTCTGGGCCTGTTTCTGGAGGAGGTGGGCTTCTTCCTGCGCCGCCTGCGCTCATCAAGACGGAGGAAACTGTACCTGTGGATCCTGGGAATGTACCCGGTAACTGAGACAACTTGGAGGTTCTGGAGATACAAGTTGGGTTCTGGTTCTGGTTTCATCTCTTCATGTGTCTTTTGTCTTAGGTCTTCGCTGTGATGTCCCTCATCGCTCTTTTCGTCCCACGATCTTCATCCATCTGCAACTTCACCGCCTCACTGTGAGTTCATCAAGACCCCCGTCTGGTTCTGGCTCCCCTGCTGGTGCTGTTTCTCCTGCTGTTTCTGGTTTTTCTGCTGGTTCAGATTCTCCTGCAGCTGACTGGTTCTGGTTCTGAGTGTGCTCACCTGTGCAGGTACCACTCCATCACGCTGCTGAAGTTCATGGCGTTGATCACAGACCTGTTTGGAGGGAAGAGGTCCATGCTGTCGGTTTTGTCTGGACAGCAGGTGTCTCCGGACCCATTCCCCTGCTGCTGCTGCTGCTGCCTCCCCCTGGTGGCCATCAACAGGTACCACACACACCTGGACTGGAGGATAAATACATCAGTGGTCTCTAAATGGATGTCCTGGGGTTTCATTTATAACCGTTGCATACGCACAAAACGGAGCCTGAAACTTGCGCATGTGAATTTCCACACAAAGGTTGTGATCTATAAAAAAGCAACTTGACGGGAGAATGTACGGTCTGTCACGCAGGCTCTGAATCCACGCATATGCTGGTTTTGAAGACAGAGTAAACTAGTGACGCAGATGGTGAGGTGGAGAATTGAAGCCACACTGCATCATGATTCCACATTTAATTTCACTCAATATCAAACTGTAATCATAGAAAACCAGTGTTAACTATGCTTGCGCTGGTGAGCCATAAGAACCTTTCAAATAAATAAAAATAAGGCCAATAAGCCAATTTAGACCTTAAAACTAAAATCTGCACATTTCATCAAACTTTCTCACTGTCACATTCCTCTCCTCGATGATCACCAGGGTGACGTGTACAACAGATTAACATATAGATTGTAACAAGGTGTGAGACAAACAGACTGACTGATGTAAACATTTAAATACTGTGGTGATGCTCCTGTGTATTGCTGCATGATGGATGCATTGGCACTGCTGGAGGAACTTGCAGATGGGAGATTTAGACTATGTGCTGAACTGGGTCCGGTATTGGAGAGACCGACCCACTGGAACCACGCTATCACTGTTCAAGTACAGGTGTTAACCACTGGGTCCTGGTGAATTAGCCAAGAGGTATGTCTTTAACATAATCAACAATTAATTAATTCTCTGCCTAAAGACACTTTTAGGAACAACATAATTCTATAAAATCATCCATAGGTCTGGGATATCACAGCCAGCACTAAGCGCAGTAATGATGCGTCCTGGATGGTTGTTAATATGACCAGTCCATACATCAGAGTTCCTACACTGTGGAGAACAGGTCAACATTAAAAGACAGTTTGCAGCAATGTCTGGTTAGATGCTACACAATGTTTTATTGATGAGACCCCTGGGATCTCAAGAGGAATTTCACCAGGGAGCACAGCTCCATGAGGATGTCATATGACGTTTAAGATAGCAATAAGGTTAACGCTTTAACAAGTTTTTTTTAATGCGTTTGACATATCAGTCATAACGACATTCTTCAATACTGTTCTAATTTCTTTCAATTCCTCAATTGTTTCTCTCTGATTTTGCAGAACGGAATTCCTCAGCACTTGTCCTCCTCCAGACGCTTCATGCACTTGGGGCGTGGTTGTTTGGTCTCCATGGTTACCATTGTTAACCAATAACACTGATCGGCTGGTTTATTTAAATACACATTGACATTCACGAGGTGCTTTGCATCGACCATTTATGGTTGAATGTGGGCGTGTAGAGGACAGGACAGGAGGAGGAATGTTGTATGCAAATGTTGAGGTGCAGCTGTGATCTATAAAGGGAAATTGTTTGCTGGTGCTCGTATAGTTTTGTAAGTTGGGATGTTGTTTGGCATAAGCCATTTTTGGCTTTTGGGCGTACACATGCTTTTAGTATAGATCCAACGCAATGTTTTATAAATGAGACCCCTAATCTGTACCTGTTCCTGGTCTCTACCTGTCCTGGTTTGTCCTGGTCTGAATGGACATGAATGATGCAAATCTGGAAGTTTGAATTTTGAGTTTTGTGCCTAAAATTTCAAAATTCAGAATCAGATTTTATTTTTTAAATATTCAAATTCAAATAATTATTTTTTCATAAATTTATGAGGTTTTAATATCAGAGTTTAAGACTTTCTTATGTATAGATTCAGGATTTTCAATGTTCTTAATGTTAATTTTACTTCCTTCTGTTTTATTTTGAAGGTCTGTCTATGTCTTGTTATATTCTGGTTGCCTTTCCTGGTCCTCATCTCTCTGATGTTGTCCACCTGTGTCTTGTCACCTTCAGATGATCCAGTATACATCTATTCATCATTATCTTTTCTTTCTCTTGCTGGTTTGTATTGTTTCTCCCGGCTCTCCTGTTTCTGGTTCTGAGATCCACTCATCTGTCCTGCTAACATCTGAATTCCATCATGTTTAGTACATTGGGTTCCCAACCAGAACCTGTCTCAGGAGCCTGAGGGTCTAGAAACACCCTACTGATCATCAATGTCTTCCTGCAGCAGTAGCCGTCGCTGGATGATGGTCGCCGTCCTGCAGCTGTCCGTTGTCCGCAGCGTCCTCTTCTTCATCACTCTGGTCCTCTGGACGGACGAGCAGTATGGGTACGGAGATGTGAGTCTTGATCCTGGAGTTGCTCGATGATCTTTCAGATCAGGTGTCACATGAGGTCATGTGACACCAGAAACTTTCTTCCTGAGTAACTTTGACTACATTGGTTTGGTACACTGATTTAGTTAATGAAAACTAAACCAATAGGTGAAAACAAGTGGATAAAAACTAAACCAGTGAATAAAAACTAAACCAGTTAGTGAAAACTAAACCAGTTAATAAAAATTAAACCAGTGAATAAAAACTAAACCAGTGAATAAAAACTAAACCAGTTAGTGAAAACTAAACCAGTTAATAAAAAATTAAACCAGTTTATGAAAACTAAACCTGTTAGAAAAAAACGAAACCAGTGAAAGAATATTAAACCAGTGAATAACATCAAAACCAGTGAACAGACATCAAACCAAGTAATGAAAACTAAACCAGTGAATAAAAAATAAGCCAGTGAGTAAAAACTAAACTAGTGAACGAAAACTAAAGCAGTGAACAAAACTAAGCCAAAGAACGTTAAGGTTTGTTCTTTGGTTTAGTTTTCAGCTAAACCAGTGAATAAAAACTTAACCTGTGAATGAACCTTAAACCAGTGAATAAAAACGTAACCAGTGAACATTAAAGCAGCGAACGAAAACTAAACCAGTTAATGAAGAATAAACCAGTGAACAAAAATGAAACCAATTGGTAAAAACAAAACCAGTGGATAAAAATTAAACCAGTGAATAAACCCTAAACCAGTTAATGAAAACTAAACCACATAATGAAAACAAAACCAGTTAAGTTAAAACTAAACCATTGAACAGACACTAAACCAGTTAGTTAAAACTAAACCATTGAATAGACACTAAACCAGTGAGTAAAAACTAAAGCAGTGAACAAAATCAAGCCATTTCATGAAAACTAAACTAGTGGATATATGTTAAACCAGTTAGTAAAAACTAAAGCATTTAGCAAAAACTAAACCAATGAACAGGAATTAAACCAGTGAACAAACCTTAAACCAGTTGGTAAACACTAAACCAGGGAATAAAAACTAAATGAGTGAACACAAACTAAATCAGTTAATGAAAATTAAACCAGATAACTGAAATCTAAACCAATGAACGAAAACTAAGCCAGTTCATGAAAACTAAACTCGTGGATATAAATGAACCAGATAGTAAAAACTTAACCAGTTAACGAAAATTAAAGCAGTAAACAAACCTTAAATCACTGAATGAAAACTAAACCAGTTAAGGATAACTAAATCAGTGAATGAACAATTAAAGGAGTTAGTAAAATCTAAATGAGTGAATAAAAATTAAACGAGCTAACAAAAACTAAACCAGTTAATGAAAGTAAAACCAATGAATGAAAACTGAACCAGTAAACAAACATTAAACCAGTGAATGAACATTAAATCATTTAATGAAAAAATAAACCAGTTCATGACACATAAACCAGTTCATGAAACATGAATCGATTAATGAAACATAAACTAGTTAATGAACAGGTGGAGAACACTTATTCAGGCCAAGGTCCTGAGTCCAAACACCCCTGAGGAGGTTCTGCTATTGTTCTGTAGGTGGATTCGGTGCTGTACGTCAATGCCATCATTGGTGTGTCCACCTTCGTCTCGTCCTATGGCCATCTCCTCTTCTACAAAGCCACCAAGAGCGCCTTACCAGGACATGGACTCAGGGCCAAGTTCATCTGTATCATTGTGGTTCTGGTTCTGTGTGGTCTGCAGAGCGGCATCCTGGAGACACTGGGAGCACTAGAGGTCATTCCCTGCACTCCACCCTTCTCTGTCCTCACCAGGTCCCAGAGTAAGTCCTGAATGGTCTTAGTTCCAGGTCCACATCTCAGTACCAGGTCCAGGTGTTCCACAGTACCAGGTCTAGGTGTTCCATGTCTCACCGTGAGAGTTTCAGACTGAAATTAAGATGTTTGCGCATTTATTCATAAACATTGCTGGATGTTTTGGATCTGTCGCCTTATGGTCTATATTGACTCGTACACGGTCGATATCTGCTCCTATGTGGTCCATGTCCCCTCCTATACGGTTCATGTCTGCTCATATGTGATCTATATCTGCTCCTATATGGCCCATGTCCACTTGTATATGGTCTATATCCACTCGTATGTGGCTCATGTCCACTCCTATACAGTCCATGTCCGCTCCTATGCGGTCCATGTCCACTCATATATGATCTATATCTGCTCATATACGTTTCATGTCCGCTCCTATGCAGTCCATGTCCACTCGTATATGGTACATGTTGGCTCCTATACTGTCCATGTCCACTCATATACAATCCATGTCTACTCGTACATGAGCTATATCCATTTCACAACGATAGAAGTCATGTTTGTAGCTGTTTATAGAAACCAGGCAGCATCTAGAACTGAGGATCTGTTAATGAATGATGAAGCTGCGTTCACATCAGCTGATTGAATTTAACAGTAGTGTTTGGATCTTCAGCTTAAACTCTTTTTTTTTTCTAGGCCACACTGGTTCATATTTAGGTTTTTAAATGAAAACTGTGTCATCTGTGATTAACCCTGGTCTTCAACAGAAACTGAGGAGTAGGTTCAGGATTGGATGAGACGTGATGATTGGATGACGTGAGTGGATCTCTGTGTGGAAAAGTAAACCAGTTCTTAGAAGGCTCTGGTGTAGAACCAGCTCTAAACTGGTTCTGGCACCGGAGCCAGTTTTAAGTTATGTCAGAAACCAGGAGATGGTGGAGAAGTGCAGTGGTACTTCAGTCACTGATTCAGAATACCAATCCAGACTAGAGTTCAAGCTGAATCAGCTTTGAAAACAAGAACAGTTTTTAAACTGTACAAGTACATGAATACCATGAGTAATGAATTTCCCCCTCAGGGATTAACAAAGTATATCTTATCTTATCTTATCTTACATGTTAATGAAACTGTCTCACTGACATTACTGCTGCTTCTTCAGCTGCAAAGTCACACAACATGTTATCACTACCCTCTAGTGGTGAAAATTAACATTACCGTACTGAACAACTAAACGAATCTCAGTTTGATGGAATATTGTCATAAATTTGTGATCTTAAATCTAAAACTGTGATTGTTATGTCAAAAACATGAAATTTTGCAGAAGTCAAATTTTTCTGGGAACTTTATTAAGTAAAAAAATTCATCTGGTGTTCTCTAGGACCTTTAAACCAGCTTTTGGATTGAGTAGAAACCTTTAAACCAGCATCTGCTGCTCACTAGAACCTTTAAACCAGCATCTGGCTTTCTCTAGAATCTTTAAACTGGCATATCGCATTATCCAGAACCTTTAAATCAGCGTGTTGTGTTCTCCACAACCTTTAAACCGGCCTCTTACATTTGATAGAACCTTTAATTTGATGTCTGGCATTCTCTAGAACCTTTAAACAGGCATCTGGAATTCAGCTGAAGGCCTAAATTGGCGTTTGGCGTTCTCTAGAACCTTTAAACCAGCATCTGGTCTTCTGTGTCCTCAGTGATCTACCACTACTGCGTGATTGTGGAGATGTTCTGCATCGGCCTCTATGCCCGACACACTTTCCGGCAGCTGCGGCCATGTGAAGATAACCACGCCGAGGCTGCAGCTGACATCTGGAGGTCAGAAAAGTCCGTCCAGACCGATGACGGAGCTGCGCTGCCATCAGAGGAATCCCGTCCTGAACGGCGCTTCCTCAGCGGTTCCAATCCTGGTTACCATAGCGACAGTGAGGACAGCCTCTGCAGGATCGAACACACCCCGCTGGAGGGATTCAAGTTCCCTCAGACGAGAGTTAAGAACTTGAGCAGACCAGAACCAGAACTCCAGAGCAGACAAGAGCCAGACCTCCGGAGCAGACCAGAACCAGCAGAGAGAAGGTCCTCAGATGAGCTGGCTCTGAATCTGACCCACTTTACAGTCAGAGCAGAAGTGAACGAGCACAGACCCAGCAATGTGACTGTGGTTTGACCACTGAAGTTCTGGAGACCTGGTTCTGATGAAGGAAACCAGAATGTTATAGCAACTGATTTAATCTGAGAGCAGTAAAAAAAAAGTAGATATCTAGATAGTAGATCTGCAGGTCCTCCAGTCTAAATGTAGATATGTCAACTGTCATAGTCTATAGTATAAAATGAACAAAAAATAAGTTTTATTCTATTTTTTTTTAACCTTTATTTAACCAGGAATTTCCCATTGAGATTAAAAACCTCTTTCCCAAGGGAGTCCTGGCCAAGAGGCAGCAAAAAATTACAGTTTCAAGACAATTAAAATGACATACAAATTTGATATAACAGTTACAAGTTAAGGAGGCTGTGTCACGTGCTCCGGATTTAAAGTCATTCAATGAGATAAGCTCTGTTAATTTCCAGTCCTTTTGCAACAGGTTCCATGTAAAAGGGGAAGAGAAGACAAAAGCCCTTTTTCCAGCTCAGTGCGGGTATATGGGACAGTGACCAACAGATTATTGTTTGAATGCAAACCATACGAATCAACACTCCTCTGCATTGTTAATAAAAGTATGTCAGTGAACCAACCTCCTGGTGAAAAAAGAAGGCCATCCAACTCAAGAATACAGTTCACAGTGAGGGGTCAAGGCCTTACAATTTGTAATAAACCTCAGAGAAGCTTGGTACACAGAGTCAATCTTTCTCAGGCATTGAGCTGAAGAGTTCATATACAACAGATCTCCATGATCTAAAACGGATTTTCTTTTAAAGGTTGCAGTGATAAGGTGCTTTTTAACCTCAAAGGAAAAACAATATTTATTTTGCAAGAAAAAACCCAGTTTCAATTTGAATTTCTTCACATTATTCTCAATATGGGGTTTGAAAGTGAGGGCGTCATCAAGCAAGATACCAAGATGTTTGTACAAATGAACCACCTCTATTTCATGTCCCTCAAGAGTGGACACCGTGGAGATAATTTGCAGTCCCTTCCTAGTATTGGAAAACAACATTAGTTTAGTTTTGTCAGCATTAAGGGCTAGCTTTAGCTGCAGCAGTGTGTGCTGCACCACATCGAAAGCTTTCTGCAGAGATTCAACAGCATTAGCAGAAGATGAGCCAAGTGGTCTCAGGACGGATCCATGAGGACCCTCAGTGACGGAAGCGAAAGCACTGAAGCATAAAAATCACAAAGCTAAAAAGTAAACTACTCTTTGTCATTTTGATGTAACTTTGTGCTGATCTGTTGGACACTTTACTACACTTTGGTTTTGAGTATTTTGTAATTGTTGGTTTAATATAGCAATTTCTGTTTAATAAATGTTTTGTACTTCTAATAAATCTATGATTTTGAAGAGTAATTCTCTCAGATCATGTCAGCATTAATAATTCATAATTAATGTTCAAGTATTTAATCATGATTCCTTCAACATTTAAAATACATGTTGACTGTGTCCACCAGTGGTCTTTGACTAATCTAAATGAAGCTTTTTTCTTCAGTATTTGTGCGCTGAGCTGCTGTTTGTTTCTAGGTTTGTTTTCTTTTACCTGACTCACTGAAAATAAAAGGTTTGTCAGGAGTGAAGGGCTGAAGTTAGAAATGAAACTCAGACCACAGTTTCATGTTTGTGCTTCAAAGACCTGGACCTGAACCTGTACTGATGCTCCTGTAGGTTTAGACTGCTGGGAGTTTGGTGGTGATGTGTAATTCCTACTGAACCAAAACCTGCCGTCAATCCTCAGAAAGGACAAGCTAAAGCAACACTAAGAAAGCAGGAATGATCCATCACTTAGGATTTGGTCCAGAAACTGATGTAAGAGACCAGGTAGAAGGTAGAAGTTGTGACAGTAAAAACCTTTGAGACTTCTGAAATTATTCTAGAAGTTCCTCTGTGACCTTGGAAGCAGGTGGCAACCATGATCAAAGTTAGATGTAATGAGCTGTTTTTGCCAGCAGGTGGAGCTCTGTAATCATGTCAGACTGGTTACCGATAGCAACAGAGGAGCAGGACTTGTTCTGAAAAAGAGCAGGAACCTGCAGTTAGACATCACTGTTACAGAGACAAAAAATAAAAAGGTTTCATTTGCAAATGAATAAACTGTTAGAGGAACTGCAGCCTCTAGTGGTCGGTAGAGGAACTGCAGCTTTTAGTGGCTGGTAGGGGAACTGCAGTCTCTCAATGGAGGAGCTGCAGCCCCTAGGAGACAGTAGGGGGCCCACAGCCTCTACTGTTGGGACTGCAGTCATTCGGGAGAGGAACTGGAGCCTCTACTGGTCGGTAGAGGAAACACAGCTCCTCACGGTCAAGAGATGAACTGCAGCCTCTAGTGGTCAGTAGAGGAACTGAAGTCTCTAGTGGTCGGTCGGGGAACAACAGCCTCAATTGGTCACTAGAGGAACCACGGCATCTCACAGTCAGCAGAGAAACTGCAGCCTCTACTGCTTGGTACAGAATCTGCAGCCTCAAGCAGTTGATAGTGGACGGAAGCCTCTAGTGGTCCACAGAGGAACCGCAGAAATTTATTGGACAGTAGAGGAACTGCAACCTCAAGCAGTCAGTAGAGGGACTGAAGCCACCAGAAATTGGTAAAGGAATCAAAGCCTCTAGTGGATGGTAGAGGAACTGAAGTCACTAGCAGTCCATAGAAATCCAAAGCCTTTATTGGATGGTAGAGGACCTGAAGTCTCTTGCGGTCAGTAGAGGAATTGCAGCCTCTAGTAGTCATTAGAAGAACTGAAGCCTCTAGCATTGGTAGAGGAAAGGCAGCCACTAGCAGTCGTTAGGGGAACTATAGCCTCTCACTGTCAGTAGAGACACTGAAGCCTCTAGAGTCAGTAGAGGAAATGTAGCCACTAGCAGTCGGTAGAGGACCTGAAGCCTGTAGTGGTTGATAGAGGAACCGCAAACTCCATTGGACGGTAGATGAATTCAAGTCTATTGTGGCCTTAGAGGACTGCAGCCACTAGAAGTCGGTGGAGGAACCAAAGCCCCTAGCAGCTGGTAGAGGACCTGTAGCCTCTAGCGGTCAGTAGAGTAGCCGAAACCTCTAATGGTCAGTAGAGGAACTGAAGCCTCTAGGGGTCGGTAGAGGAAGCATCCTGTAGTGATCAGTAGAGGGCCTGAAGCCTCTAGTGTCGGAAGACTAACTGCAGCCACGAGCAGTCAGTAGAGGAACCAAACCTTTTTGTGGTTGGTAGAGGAATGGCAGCTTCTAGCGGTCAGTAGAGAAACTACAGCAACTAGAAATTGGTGGGGAACCAAAACCCCTAGTAGTCAGTAGAGCAACTGTAACTTCTAGCAGTCGGAACAGGAACTGCAGCCTGTAGAAGTTGGTAGAGGGACTGAAGGCTCTAGTGTTGGTAGATGAACTGCAGCCACTAGCAGTTGGTAGAGGAACTGAAGCCTTTTGAGGTCAGTAGAGGAGTGGCAGCTTCTAGCGATCAGTAGTGTAACCAAAGCCTCTAATGGTCAGTAGGGGAACTGAAGCTTCTCGCAGTCCGTAGAGGAACTGCTGCCTCTAGTAGTTGATAGAGAAATCAAGAAGCTATTGGACAGGATCTAAAGTCTCTAGTGGTCAGTAGAGGTACTGAAGCCTTCAGTGGTTGGTGGAGGAACCAAAGCCTACAGTGGTCAGTAGAGGAACTGCAGCCTCAAGCGGTCAGTTGAGAGACTGCAGCCACCAGCAATCGGTAGAGGACCCGAATTCTCTAGCATTGGTAGAGGAACTGAAACCTCTAGTGTTGGTAGAGGAACTGAAGTCTCAAGCGGTCAGTATAAGAACTGTAGCCTGTAGCGGTCAGTAGAGGAACTGCTGCCTCTAGCGGTTGATAGAGGAATGTATTGGACAGAATCTGAAGTCTCTAGTGATCAGTAGAGGAACTGAAGCCTCTACCGTCAGTAGAGGAACTGCAACCACTAGCAGTCAGTCGAGGAACCAAAGCCTCTAGTGTTCGGTAGAGGAACTGTAGGTTCTAGCGGTCAGTAGAGGAACTGAAGCCTGTCTCCCAGTAACAGGCTCTAGTTGGGGTCCATGGCTGGAACCAGCAACTCCAGCCTCAGCGAGCTTCACTGTGAAATCTGTGACCCACAAGTCAACACAGATTACGTCTGACTGGATCGCCAATGACACGTCTGACCTACAATCTGCTGCGTTCTTGCCGCCATCTCCCAGGGCGATGGTTTCCATGGGAACGGGCCATGGGCTCCTCTAATCTGTTGTTGTTGCAGCTCGCTCTCATCTGGAGGCTCTCCCTCATCTGGAGGCGGGCTTTTTGTCCGGCCCAGATTCTTCTGCTCTATTTCCTCCGAGAAGCCCCGCCCTCTCCTGGTCGGCGCTGGTTCTGTTATGAAACGCTCCGTTGGATCAGCCGCAAGACGGCAGACGCTGCAGCGCTGACGCACAACTCTGCAGAGATGTTCAGCCCAAATACAACATCAGACAGCTGAGGACAGGTCCGCAAACACGACATCACCAGGGAAAGACATCAGCTGTGGTCTCAGAGAAGGAGGATGCATTACAGGCCAGGAGAATGGATCACGCTCAGTTAAATAATATAAATAATATAATACTAATATCTACTAATATAATAGCCTTATTTAGAAAAAATATCAACTCTCAAAAAACTGCAAAATATATTTTTGACATTGTGACTAATAAATGCATATTTAAGTACTGCAGTCATCAGATTTTTTTTTTAAATATTCCAACTTTGTCATAAAAAAGTGAGCCCCTTGCTTGGGATTTTCTGTTGCAAAATGAAACTTTTGGGAGAATTACACTTTTTTGATTTTTTTTTTCTTTGTGGTAAAAAAAAAATGCAACTTTTCCAGCAACACAATTTTTTGGTGTCAGATTGTTATATTTGATGATGAAATTGATACAAGAATCTGAAGCTTTACTGGGGTCACTGGAAATGATATCCTGATATCCCCTGGTATCTTCTACTATCTTCTAGTATCATCTTGTATCTCTAGTATCTTCTAAAATGAAAGCCTTGAAGATCACCCAGATGCACAGACACCCTGCAGCTACCAGGGGGCTCCAAACTGCAAAATTATTCCCAACATCCAAGATCTACAGAGAAATAAACAGCTGTCTGCACTTGCAGAGACCTGAATCAGAACCCTGAACAACATCTATATGGATCATATTCAAAAATAAATAAATAAATCAAAAAGTCACTGCCATCATTCACCTCCAAAACAAACAAAATTAGCCTCCGTTATCCTCGGTTAGACTTAGCTAGCTTCAATTAGCTTCAGTTATCCTTATTAAGCCTTGCTTAGACTCACTTAGCATTAGCCTCAGTTAGCCACAGCTCACTTCATCTTGCCAAGTTAGCCTCAGTTAGCCCCAGCTAGTTTCCATTAGCCTCAGTTAGCCATAGTTAACCTCAGTTAACCCCAGCAAGTCCCAGATAGCTTCAGTTAGCGTGAGTGAGCCTCCACTACATGTATGCTAGCAGAAAGTGAATTTGACTCTAGATTTTTAAATCTGTTAACAGTTTTATCAAACACGGACTCCTGAATCTAGAGTCCTGTACAGAGCCCTCAGAAACTGGTTTTGTGTAAAAGCAGACTTTAAATCCTCATGAGGGTGGAGCTATGTCTAATATAACCAGATCAGTGAAGCTGGCAACATCCAGACTGGAAACCTCCTCCCACCAGGATCTAGTCAGGCTCACAGCAGGGGGTCGTTTGGGTTCTTTCTCCAGGTTTTCCAGTCTTCCCCCTCCCCCCCCCTCCAGTTGGTTTGTCCCAGACTGGTCTGAGCTGCAGTTCCCAACCACCACCACCACCACCACCACCACCATCATCATCATCATCATCATCCCTGATGCTGCTGCTGAGGAGGAGGATGCTCGGTATCTCTGGATGAATCCTGGTCGGTGGTCCGCTGATCCCTGCGGTGTTTTCCTCCAGATGTCTGGAATAATGGGAATCATGATGGACATGCTGTACTTGGTGTGGATGCTGCCGTCAGTGTGGGCACTGGAAGGTAAGATCTTCTCCAACTCTGAATTAGAACAACAGAAGTGTTGTAGAAACCAGATTAAAACCAGACTAAAGTGTTTTAAGGAGCTTTGGTCCACAGAGGATCATTACAGGTTCCTGAAAGATGACGAATTTAGAAACAAAAGCTGAAACGTGCTCAAACGCACTGCTGTTTCTAGTGTTAGAGGGACCCTGGGCCAGGAGTGGGAACCCCATTAAAAAAAAAAATCTATATATATAAAATAAACTCAGTGTGATGGGTGTTTCTGGACATTATAAATATTATAAACTGATATAAAATTATAAAATGTTTTATTTTTTTTAAATCCAGGTTTATCTATGCTGTTTTTATTCACATTGTTTCATCTGCGCCGTTTTCAGTCTATACTGTTGTTATCTACATTTTTTTCTATGTTTTTAAATTCATATATTCTTCATTACGCTGTTTTTACTAAATTATTTTCATTTACACTGTTTTTATCTAAGCTGTTTCATCTACATGGTTTCATCTAATGTTTTATCTACGCTGTCTTTACTCCAATTTTTCTCTATGTATTTTTACTATGCTGTTTTTATTTACCGTTTCATCTACGATGTTTTTATCTACGTAATATTTGCTACACTGTTTGTATCTACACTGTTTCATCTACGATGTTTTTATCTACGTAATATTTGCTACACTTTTTGTATCTATGCTGTTTTTATTGCTCTTTTTTATTTATGCTGTTTCATCCAGGAGATTTCATCTAGTGTTTAATCTACCCTTTTCTATGTACGCTGTTTTTACTACGTTATTTTCATCTACACTGTTTTATCTAAGCTGTTTCATCTATGCAGTTTCATCTGGAGTGTTTTATCTATGCTTTTTTTACTACGATTTTAGATCCTCACTGTTTTTATTTACGTTGTTTCATCTACGTGGTTTCCTCTACAATGTTTTAGCTGCACATTTTTACAAGCTATTTTTATTTACCCTATTTCATCAACGCTGTTTTTATCTACGCAGTTTCATCTACAATGTTTTTATCTACACTGTTTCATCTTCTGAGTTTTTACCAATTTTATTTTTTCTTTGCTGGTTTTTAACTACACCGTTTCATCTAAAGTGTTTAATCTACACTGCGTTGTTTTTTATCTACCATGTTTCATGTATGCTGTTTTTAACTATGTGGTTTCATCTCAGTGTTTTATTTACGCATTTTATTTTACCCTATTTCATCTATGCTGTTTTTACTTATGTTGTTTCATCTACGTTGTTTCATCCACACTGGTTTTATTTATGTTGTTTCATCTACGTTGCTTCATCTATGTTCATTTTAATATATGTTGTTTCACCTGTTGTTTCATCTTTGCGTTCTAAATCTATGATGTTTTATCGATGTTTCATCTATGTTGATTCATCTACAGTTTTATATACATTATTTAATCTACGCTGTTTTTCTCTGTGTGATTTCATCTACGCTGTTATTTTTAATCTGTGTTGTTTCATCTACATTATTTCATCTACACTGTTTTTTACCTCCGCCAAGGTTATGTTTTTGCCGGCATTGGTTTGTCTGTTTGTTTGTTTGTTTGCAACATAACTCAAAAAGTTATGGATGGACGTCCATAAAAATTTCAGGATATGTCCAAATTGGGACAGGGAATTTTGGAGGTGATCTGGATGATCATCTGGATCCAGGAATTTTTTAAATGATTCTTCATCATAAGTCCATTTTCAGCATATGTGAATATAACTCCACAATAAATGGTGGGACTGTTTAGCAAAAAAGTACAGGACACGATCATGATAGTTTCTATAATATGTAAAAGTATGATCCAGAACCTGACAATATTCTGGATACTAAAGATCCGGAACATTAAAAAAACGTAGGGGGTAATCATGATTTTCAACACTGTGATGTAAGAAATGCAGATAAAGATGTACAACAAGCACCAAATTGTAGCTGAAAGTCTACTGAAAAAGAAATATGTCCTCAATAGTTATGGAGATCCAGAAGAAAACCGCCATTACAGAAATGTCCATTTTCGCGAATAACTATTAAACCAATAATGATATCAATCCAATTCCAATTGCTAAGTGTATGTTTACATGGTCAAGGAATCCAATATAATAAAACAAACGTAGCAGTAATACTGTTGGGTGTAAGTCACAGTATGTGGGGGAACTGTGCTGCTTGGTGGAGGTCTGCGCTCTCCGAGTGCTTTTCTAGTTTTATTTATGTTGTTTCATCTAAACTGCTTTTTTATCTACATTGTCTCATCTTCATCATTTCATCTATGTTGTTTTTTTTATCTGCCGAGAACATATAGAGCTGGTTTTGGAGTTAACTAAAAGATAGGGGCTAAAAAACTTCAGGTTGTTCACAAACAAATGTTTTGGATAATATTAAAATTTTCCATGGAAATAATAAAGACCTTTCATTTTCTTTCACTTTTCTTCTAAAACTATTTTGTTTTTGTTTTTAATTCAATTAATTTAAATTTATATTTACTTTTAAAATTGCAGTTTTTACACGACTTTTTTCTTCAAACGTTTTCCATTTGCTCTTTATCACAGTAGAACATCAAACTCCAGTTGAGAAATAGTTTCTTGGCATTGTGTTTGCACACATGGACATCAGTTTTTCTAGAGGTCTGCTCACCTGCTGATTATGAGTTCATCAATGATGATGATCAACTGAAATTCTTAAATCTTATGGGGGCAGGAAAAGGGGTATTTTGTATTGCCCTCCTTCCCAGCTAAAAATTTCTGGTCCCAGAACATTATTTTTAGTTGTGTTCCCTGAAGGTGTGTTTGAGGTGTTTTAGAGTAAACTTTGAAAGTTTTCCTGACGTTTATGGAACATTAGCCTAAGGTTACATGTTTTGTTCCTGAATGTTCTCTTAAAGTTCTCCTAACATTGAAACCTGAAGACAGCCTTTACAGAACTTTGTCTTTTGGTTGTAATAACATTCCCGTAACCTTTAAATTGCTATTACATTTGTTTTGCAAACACTTTAAATAAACAAGGTGCTTTTTAACAGCAGTATTCACGTTACACAGATCTCAACTGAAACATGGAGTAGATGCCATTTTCTGCATTCTTGTGCACTTTAACAGGTTGTTAGACATACTTTCACTTGAAAGTAAATCTTTGATTCAAAGACTATTTCAGAAACAGAGTTTTTAATCAGCTAGTCCAAATGTGCATCAGCCTGTTTTTTATAAACCTACTGCTATGACTGAGATACTGAAATTATTTTTACACAATTCATCAATAACAATGACTTAAGGTGCATTTTACTTTAATTTTAATTATTGTTTTTGATTTAGTTTTAGTTGTAACAGAGCATGTTGTTGTGCCAAGCAGTCGCAATACTCAGCTTATTAAATATTCAAATAATGATTTGTGATGTAAGCATACTTCAAACACGCTCTAGATTGTGCTTTTAAATCAGTAATGTCTTTCATGAAATTTATTCACCTGCCTCTGACTCACTCTAAGCATCAACTTGCCCTGAGAGATGGAGATGGATTATGGTTGTTTTTCTACTTACCACTTAAATAAGTTTACTTGAAGCAATAGAAACAGCGTTGGGTTTACTTATAGTGTATATAGTGGATGAGGAAGGCAGGGGGTGGGGGGGGGGACTGTTTTGACGGGAGTCTCTGTTTTGCTGCATATGTTGCATTGCTAAGACAGTTAATAATAAATCAATAGCTTGCCGAGAACTTCCTCAATTATTCTTAATCACGTTGAAGTTCGGCTGGACGTTACAGTATCTTACACTATCATTTACGTGTGGTTGGCTGGGGGGTCCAAGTCAACAATCTTGAAAAGTGGGGGTGTTGTGTAAATGGTTTCACACAGCTGGTCTGTTGATGCTCCCAGGTTAGACCATAAAATGAAACCTTCTAGGTGCTGATCCATTTTCAATAAAAATCTAAACTTTGAAAAGCAGAAGTCCAAAAAGATATCATAGATTAAACTGGTTTAAATTAAATGCCGCTGGTTTAAAATCTACAATTATATAAATGTTTTTTGTTTTTTTTATTTTACATCATATCAATGGTGGTAGATATTGACATTCAACTTTCGGAGAATGTTTGAGTTTGTAGGTTTCTGAATATTATAGGAACGTTAGTTTTCTGAGTAACCGTTTGGGAACTTTCTCTGAACATTTTATGTGTTCTGGGTGATTTTTTTCTTTTAATTTCTGTAAAATAAATCATGGCAGCCACTATCATCAGATATTTATCTAGTTATATAAGAAATATGCAAATAATTTAAATGTGGCTCTCATGGGTTATGGACATCTGAAGTGATCCAGCAACTCGTCTCTGATATGGAAACATCCAGCTGACATTTCTGAGTGGAAAAAGCAGATCAATATTCCCTGTTCAGAGAAGCATGGTGTTCCCTCGCTGGTGGGAACAGTTAGAAGAGCGACGGAGCAGATCTGACCCACTTCCTCAACACTTTCACTCCACCAAAGTTGAAACTGTGGAACTGACAGCAGAATGTGGGTTACCATGGCAGAGCCATGTCATCTGACATCAGGACTTCAGTTCTATTTTCTGAACAGGCGAAACCAGCCAACAACACAGCAAATGGCTTTAGTTTCAACCATCCAACACCTTCTCTGACATCAACCACTGCTGTCTGACCACAGACATTTTCCGACGGAGAAACCAACCAACGCAGAGACCTACCAACATAGACGATCACCAACAGACACGTACAAACATTGACACCTACTAACTGAGACACCTACCAGCACAGATGCTGACGAAGAAATCTCCCAACGGAGACACTTACCAACATAGACACCTACTGATGGAGACATCTACCATCAGTGAGATCTACCAACATATCTACCGAAATAGAATGCAACAACATAGACACCTACCATCATAGTCTACTGATGGAAACATCTACTGTTGGAGACACCAACCAACATAGATATCTACCAACATAGAAGCCAACAAAATAGTCACTTACCGACATAGACACCTACTGACAGAGACGCCTACCCACTGAGAAACCTACCAATGGTGACACCTACCGGCATTGACACCGACCAACGTAGACACCTCACAACATAGACACCTACTGACAGAGACATCTACCAATGAAGACACCTACCGATGGAGACACCTACTAACATAGACACCTACTGATGGAGAAATCTGCAGTCAGTGAGATGTACCAACATAGACATCTACCGAAATAGAATGCAACAACATAGACACCTACCAACATAGTCTACTGACGGAAACATCTACCATTGGAGACACCAACCAACATAGATATCTACCAACATAGAAGCCAACAAAATAGTCATTTACCGACATAGACACCTACCAACATAGACACCTACTGACATAGACGCCTACCCACCGAGATACCTACCAATGGTGACACCTACCAGCATTGACAACTACCAACGTAGACACCTAACAACATAGACACCTACTAACAGAGGCATCTACCAATGAAGACATCTACCGATGGAGACACCTACTAACGGAGACAACTACAAACAGAGACATCTATTGATATAGAAACCAACGACATAGACAGCCACCAACATAGACAACTACAGACATAAACACCTACCAACATAGACAGCTACCGACATAGACACCTCCTGACGGAGACACCTACCAACATAGATATCTACAGACATATACATCTACCAACATTGACGCCTACTGACATAGACCTCTACTGACAAAGACACCTTTGAGACCTACCCACATAGACAACTACCAACACAGACACTATCGACCACCACGGTAATAGACTGTGATGGTCCAGGACTACCACGGAGACAGGGTGTGATGGTCTGGGACCACCATGGAGATAGAATGTGATGGTCCGGGACCACCATGGAGACAGACTATGATAGTCAGGGACCAAGAGAGAACAGAGACGGAGAAACAATATGGGCCAGCAACGGGGAAGAGAAAGGCAAGACAGTATATAGACAGTGGAGCTGATGAGACACGGGTCTACAACAACAGGTCCAGGAACATCAAACAGAATAAAATGAGACAAAGACAGGAAGTAACATTAATGGACAGAAAAGTGAGAGTCAGGGTCAGGGAAACAAAAGGAACAAAAGACTAAAGAATTCTGACACTAAACAAGACTCAGGTCCAAACAAAACACCAAACTAAATCCAAATCCTGACAACTACAGGTATGCAAGCTAGCTCAACTTTATATTAAACTTTAGATTCTCAAATCTGTCCTTTTTTTCCTCTTTAAATTCATAAAGCTAAGGATATTGAGGTAGCTAATGAAGCCCATATTATGATACTCTCTACACCATACGAGCAGCGTGCAAATTTATAAAGTCACTAATTTTCTTAATCTTGCAGCAAGGGGGCACATGGCCCCATAAAAGCTAGAAATCAGGAGTCTTACTCTATTCTTCATGTTAAATCTGGGCTGATGGACGTTGATCAGAATCTTTCAGGGGTCTGATTTAAGAAGCGTTGCTGGATAATGTTTGTGACATGAAACAAAAAGACTTTTGCTGATGCGTTCCTTTAATCCAGCATGGCGTAGAGAGCATGGTGCAGCCGGTAGGATTATGTGTGCCGGGTTTAGCTGGCCCACTCTCCTCCTCTTTGACCTAGTTTTCATAGGACCACACAGGAAGAAGCAGAGCGCTATGTGTTCAGGCAGGGGTGGGGGTAGCGGGGGACAGATGGAGCCGTGTGAGGAAAAGCCACGAGTCTCCAGGAAAGGATCTACATCCAGGTTTGGGTGAATTCTAATCCCATCGATCAGTAAAAACAACTCAAAAGCCAATGAGTCAGCCAAGATAAATAAGAGAGCTGTGAGTGTTTCTGGGTGTCAGGAGATTTCCAGCAGCATACTGAAATCAGTCAGCTGTGATCAAACTGCAGCCACGGAGGAGCTGCGCAAATGAATGTGAAGTCACGAAAGCAGGCCGACGAATCCTCATTCATCCCCACCCTCCGACGCTTGGTTGCCCCCATTTCCATCAGCAGCTCCTGCATTTTAGATATGCAGCTGCAGAAACTATTCATGGTGAAAAACACTCTTCATGGTGAACAAGCACTCTTCATGGTGAAAAAACACTTTTCATGGTGAACAAATACTCCTCATTGTGAACAAACGCCCCCTCATAGTCAACAGACACTCTTTATAGTAAACAAACACTCTGCATGGTGAACAAATGCAAAGAAAGTGAACAAACACTCTTCAAGGTGAACAAACGTTCATTGTGTTGAACAAATCCTCTTCATGGTGAACAGACGCTAAGAAAGTGAACTAACACTCTTCACGGTGAAGATGTGCTCTTCATAGTGAACAAATGTTTTTCATAGTGAACAAGCACTCTTGGTGGTGAACAAATGCTAAGAAAGTGAAAAAACACTCTTCATGATGAAGAAGTGCTCTTTAAGGTAAACAAGTGTTCATTGTGTTGAAGAAATGCTCTTCATAGTGAACAAACACTCCCGGTGGTTTATTGGTCGAACAACTGTTTCTAATGCTGTTGGTTCATCAGTCTAATAACCTTCTCTGACATTGTTGGTTTATCGGCCAAACAACCTTCTTTGATGCAGTTTGTTTATCGTTCTAACAACTGTCTCTGATGCTGTTTGTTCATCAGTCTTGCAACCGCCTCTTACATTGTTGGTTTATCGGTCAGACAACTGTGTATGAAATCGTTTGTGTATTGTTCTTACAACCGTCCCTGATGCCATCGGTTTGTTGGTCTTGCAACTGTCCCTAACATTGCTGGTTTATCAGTCAGACAACTGTGTGTGAAGTCAATCGTTTATCCCTCTCACAGCCAGTCTAATAACCTTCTTGATGTTGTTTCTTTATTGGTCTAACAACAGTCTTTAATATCATTGTTTTTTTATTTTCCATATTTTGTATATACTGTGTGTATATATATATTTCTAATAGTTGTTTATAGTTGTTTTTACCCTCACTATTTATTGTTTTTAATCTGCTAAGCTGCTGCAACAATATAAGTTCTGAAATTGTTGGTTTATCAGACAACTGCCATTGAAACCATTTGTTTGTTGTCCCTGACATCATTGGTTTATTGGTCTGAGAGCCATCTCTGACATCATTGGTTTTTCAGTCTAACAACTGTCTCTGACATTGTTGGTTTATTGGTCCAACAGCAGGTGCTTTCAGGGTATTTTGTCTGTTAACACCTCTGATATCTCATGATAGATGTTGAGTGCAGGTATATCCCAGGTGTGGGGGCATGGGACTGATCTGAAACAAGAATGGAAGGACAGATTCAATCACAATTAATCAAGCTAACTTTAGTTAGTATCATATCCTGCGGTAGCTGTACTGGCTCTGTACCAGAATGTAATTTTGGTCTCTGCCCCCCACCCCCCTGTTAGGATAATTATCCTTGTTAGGATAAAGTGAGATGTTCCGATTCATCCGTTGCTGTGTGGACATGAATTCTTTATTACACACTGTTTTGTTTGCAGTATTAGTCGTGATTATAAAAAAACATTTTAAAAGGAAAGAACGGGACCTGAAATGAATAAAAATACAGAATAGAATCACTTATAATGAAATCATCTGAATAATATCTTATATAGTATAAGATCTGAATAAATATTTTCACTTAT
>JBAMYA010074205.1:0-24660 GCA_037176975.1 Arrhamphus sclerolepis
AATGGCACAATGGTAAACACAGTTATCTGAAAGATTAACTGATACTGACTGAATTTACTTGTGTTACAGGTTAAGGCAGTGGTTCTCAACCCTTTTTCAGTGATTTACCCCTGTGAAATATCTTTTCAGCCAAGTACCCAAATGATTGACAGGTGATGCCAGGTAGCATATGACAGGTTGGGTCGAACCATCCTGGTATGGGGGGGATTCTGGGGTTTTAGGATAATTAAAACTGAACAGCCTGCTGAAAATTCTATAAAATTTATTTTATGAACTTATATTTTCCTGAAATATTTATTAAATAGCTAAGGATTTTTGTATGGATGCTACTTTATGAATATATGTACATTTTAAAATCTCACGTAGCCCCATTTGAGAAACACTGTTTGCTGCCACTTTACCTACCTCTTTAAGCACATGTAATACGAAAGGGATGTTTCCCAAAAACATTTACTTTCCTCTAAATATAACTGTGAATGTGATTGGTTGATTTCCTTTTCTTCATATTTCCTGTCCCTACTCCCCCCCAAGTAATAGTTCACTACAGTTTGTTAAAAAGACTGATGCTCAACATTTATCAGCGACATCTCACATACACTTTTCTTTGCTCTTCTTCTATGTCTGAGCGACATATAAGAAGTAAACAAAAGGAAATTCAGCACTGCGAGCTCAAGCACTGCAGAGAGAACCTGCACTGCCATCTAGCAGATGGAGGTGTAACTACAGAGCGACGTCGGCATAAAAACAATAACGGACGAGTATAAATGCCTGTGGAGCCGTGCACAGCCTACATGCATAGCTGCTGCAGATTCATTTGCCTTAACTGTGAAAAACAAAAGAAATGAAGCAACAAGAGGAATACATACAATTCCACACAGAAAGGCACCAGCCAGGAGTCCAAACAAGAAAAATCTAGCTTTAAAGTGACAAGACTAAGTACTGCCATTTTTTTAACTGGCTAATTTCCCCTCTCCCTAGATCCAGCCTAATTTATCAGCCATTTGACTATTTGACTGACATTTTGGCCCTTGTCTGTATCAAATCAGTGACCCATCCTACCTCTAGGCAAGCTTGTACCTCATCTTTCAGCTGTGGTTAATGAGTTACCCTCCACATTTCACCTTTATACTATTCTCTCTTTTTCAGGAGTACACAGCAATAAAGAACTGTGCCCTCAAAGTCCCACCGAGATGAAGTATGACTGTGACAACAGAGCAGAGGTCTCAGGCGCGTCTTGTGCTGTAGTGTCAGAGAAAAATGTCACCAAGATGAATTGGAAGGGGAAAAAACTGGGAGGCAGGATATCTGTGACATAAAAGACTCTGGGTGAGTTTATGTGCTTATGTTGGAGCAGCAACCAATGGCAGGAAATCATTCTTGTGAATCAAAGACAGATACATACAGTACAGTTTGTTTAGAGAGGACTTAGACGGGGGGGGGGGCTAACCATGCCAAAGGCAAAACAGCTTCATTATTCTTGATCGTCCCTTGGCTTTCCTTTTATTTTAGATCCTGACCCCAATCCATCCAACTTATATTAAAACGTTTTGTGATTGTTGTCATGAGGAGTTTACTTTTTTCTCAGTCCTCCCTACCTTTTCTTCAATTATGTGCCTTAACTCTGCTAATTCTCTTCCGTTTTACTTTAGTAAAGGCTGTGTTCTGCAATTAGTACTCACTTCTTATTCACATTAATTTTTTCTGTGAACACATCTTTCCACTCAGCCTGCCTCTCAGTTTCTAATCAATGTGTGATGACAGCACTCTGCAAGATAAACAGCTGTTCCCTGCAAGTCCAAAAAAAGGGTAAAACAACTGAGGAAACGTGAGAGATCGCTGACAGTTTGATCACCTTAGTAATTCATGTTTCATTTGGGAGACAGTATTATTTATTTATTTATTTTTAAATGTTGAGTCTTGTAATTTTAAAATTTTGTACAATGAATGGAAAATCCTTAGAAAAAGAAAAAAGAAAAAGAAAACAACCTTTTTCGTTCATATGTAACAGTTATACAATACGAACACCATGGTAATGTGAAACCAGGAATAAGAGGAGCTCTGCGTCCCAGAGATGAGCATGCTGTGATGTTAAATGTGTGCATGAGCTCCAGAACAAAACCAAAAGACCTTGTGAAGGTGTTTGCTGAAGCTGGTGAAAGAGTGTCATTATCCACAGAAAAATGGGTAAAGTTCCAACATGGGCTGAAAGGTCTCTCAGTGAGGAAAAAATCATTACTCTGAAAGCAAAATAAAGAGTTAAAATGATGACGGCTTTCAAACACACACAGGAACAGACCTTAATTTTTGGAGACGTGTCTTTTTGAACTTGAACTGTTTAGCTGCAATGACTATTGTTACATTTGGAGAAAAAAAAAAAAAGAGGCTTTCAAGCCTGAGAACACCACCCTCACCATGAAGTACGGGGCTGGCAGTATCATGTTGTGGCATCTTGCTGCAGGAGGGGACTAGTCCATGTCATTGAAGAAAAAAAAAAAAAAAGGGGTGGTATAATGAGAAAAGAAGACTACATTGAAACAACATCTCAAAACTTCAGCCAGGAACGTAAACCCTGGATGCAAATGGGTCTTCCAAATGGACCATGACACTGAGTGCACCCCAAATTATTTACAAAGAGGCTTAAAACACCATAATGGAACAAGAAACCCACCCCCTTACCAAAAAAAAAAAAAGTTTCTAAAAATATCCTAGCAGTAGTTAAACTTATAACTGTGACCAAAGCCTGATTGCTTGTGCAACGCCTGCATAAGGACTTCGTATGCAGGTGAGAATGCCGCACTCAGGAAGACGCACCTAAAAGTGTCAAAGTATAGCACTAGTTTTAAAGTGCTCACCAGTGTTTGCTAGGTGGAGTTAGCCAGACGCTAACCATAAGATGAAGCTATGCAACATACATCATCACTACGAACGTTGTGGCAGAGCCAGTAAAGAAAGTGAAGACGGTTATCTCAAAGGAGCGTCCCATATACAAGTCAGTTTTGGAATGGCATACACTTGCTGGTGATGGTAACGACATCTGACTGCGCCAGTTGGAGGTCGCTAAAATTGAGTCTTTGTGTAATTATGTAAAATGCCTGATTGTGTAATTTTCTCTGGCCACCTACCTAATGTGACCAGTGGCGACATGTACAGCCGCATGTTATCATTTAGTCATTGTTTGTGACGATGATGTCCAGCAAACAATGTGGGCCTAGTAAATAATTGACACACATTCTGAGGAAGGCCTGGTCTAACACATTAGATGGCATTCATCCCACTTTGGATGGAGCAGCTCTATTATCCAGTAATCTGGCCAAATTTATTGATAGTCATAACTCTGACAATGCAGACTCCAGGCCAGGAGGCAGAGTTGTGGTCCTAAACTCTTCTCTGTGCTTCAGTTAGAGCTACCCCCGTTAATAATGCGTTTGAACATTAAACATTGGACGTCTTTCCTTTAAAGTCCTTTTGGTAAATGATTTGATCACCAATTTGACCTTGTGAAGGTATCAGCAGGCTCCACCTACTCATACTTATATTGCTAGAAGCACATGCCGAAACGGGAGTAGGCGCAGTGTATCATTTTAGTTTAAAATTCAACTTGTGGCCAAAACATAGTTTAACCTCTTTTGAAAACCTGCTGTTAAGCTTGAAGTAAGTTCGATGCCATCACCTCCTCCTGGTCCTTATTTGAAATTTCTGATTTCTCAGACTTGATCATTTCAGATCTAGTTTTCCAGGCAGATGAGGTCATCATAGTTGAAGATTTCAGCATTCATGTGGATGTGGAGAATGACAGCCTTCGCTCTAGTTGATTCAGTCAACATGTGGAGGGACCCACTCACTGCTGCGCTTACAAAAGTCAAGTCCTTAACAGTCTTCCTCCAGAACCTGACCATTATTTAATCTTGTTCCAGTTTACTTTTCACAATGATGTCAGATGAAATAAAATGATCTGTTACAGCTGCTCTGCTTGGACACTTGTCTCATATTCATGCTGCTGTGGACAGCTCTGAAAGTCTTGATCCTTCATGCATTGATGGTCTTGCAGATGGCTCTGCGGAGTTCATCTGCCTTTAACTCTGGATTCTGTTGCTCCTCTGAAAAGGAAGGTGATTAATTCCAGAACGTTTGAGCCCTGGTATAATCCAGAAATGCAAAGTCTTAAACAGAAAGTTGGAAAGAAAGTGGTGCTCTGCAAATTTAAGAGAATCCCATCTAGCTTGGGAAGATGGTTTGGTAATGCATGTAAGAGCTCTTTGGAAAGAAACTTCACTAATAGTAAACATTAGAGACCAAATTTGTATTTTCCTACCAACTATGGGGATTACATTAGACAGCACCGAGACCTTGGAATCAGCTGTACCTACCGGTTCCTACCTGGACTACTTCTTGCTGATTGGTATGTTAATTAACCTCTGTTTTATCTTTCTCAAAACCATCTGCATGTTTACTGGACCCTGTTCCTTCAAAACTTAAAAAAAAAACAAAAAAAACCTAACCCATGATAGGTTCTATAATCCTGGATCTTGTCAATGCATCTCTTATAACTGGTTATATACCAGGATGTTTTAAGATTGCACTAAACCTCTACTAAAACCATTTTTTTGGATTCTGACGATATAGCCAGCTACAGGCCTATTTCAAACCTTCCTTTTATTCCCCAAATTCTTGAGAAACTTGTTCAAAATCAGCTAAATGATCATTTTTGTAGAATTGATGCATGCATTAAAGTGAGGACATGAATGACTGGAAATTTCCTGTTTTGTTTTTTTAATTGAAGTTATTTTAACTGGACCTAAGCACCTCCGGGAGGCACTCTTGAGCTGTACAGTTAATTTGGATCACACTACATAGCTTCTACCTCTACTGTCAGGAACCTTGGTGTCATATTTGATGAAAATTTGTCTTTTTCAACTCTCATGTGAAACAGGTCACAAAGTCAGCTTTTTCTGCTCCCTGAATGCAGATTTACTTGCTGCTCCAAGAGTCTGTAGGTTGAGAAAGGGTGGCAGAGCAATAGAGCAATTAGCCATCAGGCTCCTCTATTATATATAAACTTCCAACCTCAGTCCAGAACACAGACTCAGTCTCTGCATTTAAGGTTATGCTTAAGACCTTCCTTTTTGAATAAGCCTTTAACTCTGTAGTCTCTTAAACCACCTCCTAGTTATGCTGCTATAGGCCTAGGCTGCTCGTGAAGTCCTATTGTACACTATTATTCATATGAGTACACCAATATTTAGATAAGACAGAGAATATTCACCTGTCTGTCTTATCTCAGTCTTAGATTGTCCTTGTATCATTTAATAGAACTGACATTGTCTATTTTCTGTTCTACTTTTTTTTAGGTGCTGCTTTGGTGATGTACAAAAAAAAGCCAAGGCAACCTGAAACAGAAAAAGTTTAGTGTGACTTGATGTCGATTAGTGAGAAGAAAAAAAATGGTTGTCTTTTCATACAGTGCGTGTAAAGTTGTGGTTTCATCTGTATATACGCCTTTTGCTTCTCTCCTCTGCAAAACCATCAGTCAGTCCCCCATATGTCAAACACACCACTCTCCACAGTGTGCATCCTTTTGGGAATACACACTATATTTCCAGCAATTTGGCTACAACAAAGAAAAAACACACGCTTGAGTATTCCTGTTCATCAAAAATGATCATTTCTTATTGTCTACACTCTAGAGGAGTCACACAACATGCTCAAAAAAAAAAAAAAAATGCTGAATCAGAGTGTAGTTGCTGTGTTGTAAACATCCGAACCGTAGCTGTACATGGAAAGACGGGAATGGGAATGTGCCTAACTGTTTAGACCTTATCTAAACACATTTTGGTTCATGTTGCTTTGTAGTCGATGGTAAAAAATGTTTACAAATATTGACCTGAAAAGTGATTGATTACCATGTGCACAACCCTGACCTATGTTAGATGAGATTTTTGTAGGATTACAATTCCAGTCAAGAATTTCTATAGCATATAATCTCTATTTCTCTGTTGAGCTTTGAACAAAGCAATGATTTTCACAGAAAAGGTCGGTCACTCCAGACTGTGTGTTTCTACAAGAAAGAAATTACAGTTCATATATTGTAAGCATTGCAGAGGTGCTGAACTTTGGCTATGCGGTGAAGGTATCCACGTGTGTTTGATTGAGGAATGCGACACGGCAGTCACCGTTTCGATTTTCTACTACAGTGTCTCTGAGGAGGAACACAGGTAGCATTAACTACAGAAACACCCAACTTCCAAGGGCCAGTAAAACTTCAATTTCTTTTCAGCAATGATGCTTCTTGCCCTGACAGTGTTGAAACATTACCCCATCAAGACTTTTATTCTTTTCTTCACGTTCGCTCCCAGCTGATCCTGGCCCTTTTCCCATTCACCTGCTTCCTTTGCTTCCTTTTCAAAAGCCGTCACCCATTTTCTCCTAATTGGTAGAACTAAGGTGTTGGAACCTAAACTGGCACAGTCTGACCTGGCCACCTTCAAACACCATGAAGTCATTAATCAAAGTAATAGCGACTCAGACTGACAGCACCTCCAAGAATCTAATTTGCAATGTGGATATTTTCCAACAGAGGTCAATGAGTATGACAATGCAAGGCTTCTCCATATAAAGTGGATGCATTAAAGTATGTTCTATATTCTTAATACACGTCTGATTTGCAAGGGGTCTTGTTTAATACGTCAAAATTGCTAGCGGTCTATTCCATCTGGCACTATTCATAATTTGCAAGTTAAAATTTGATTAGTGAGGGTCTGGGGGAAATTGTATCCCTGCTGTTTGTTTTCTTTTGTGAATGAAACGCATACTAGCTACCAAATAATGCTGTGAGGTATTTGTAAAGCGGTTATATTGAGAGATCTGGAAAGATGCAATTCATTTTAATAACTCTAAATTTTGAATAGATATCTATGATGAGGACAGACACAGGGGATTTATATTATTAAATGTTACAAGCAGAAAGTACTAAACTCAGGATTTCCTGTTGGCAGCTGAGAAGTTCCTGGAGGACTAACCAACAAGTCTGAGGCAGTTCTCTAGTCAAGGGTGTCGAAGAGGCTGCAATCAGCTGCCATTGCTCCTTGTTGGGAGCAATGGCAAGGTTTCTTGTTGGGAATATAATCAATATTCTGCATCCAAAAAAAAATAAAAAAGTCTCAGGAAAAATTGTGAAACACAGCTTTAAAATAGTTAGTTTCACAGTTACATTTCAAAATAAATACTGTATTTTACCAGGACTTCAGACTGTAACTGAATAACTCCCTTTTATCTTCCAGTCATGATGAATCATACACGATTAGTGAAACGTGGAAGAATACATGGTAACCTGGAAGAATGGACCATGAAGCAAACCCATCTACATTAGACCACAACAGTTCTATTTTTTTTTTTTTTTTTAATAGAAACGAGATTGCAGAGGAGGGGGGAGACAGTGAATGGTTTTTGTGGTGGGCCGACAGTTTGGTTTTGTTTTGTTATGCATATGTTGTTTTTTTGTGCATATGTTGTTTTGGTATTTTTTTCTTGTCTTGCAGGAGGAGAGAGTCAAGAAGTGTCAGGTATTCCTTTCGATTGTTGCTCTGACGCTTATTCAGACACTAAATTTATAAACATTTTTTTTGCAAAGTGTAGATTTTCTTAAAAGGTCTGACCTTTCAATGTTGCTTTTGACCAATTGTGGTTTTCTTTCATCTTAATGTAATCACCTGCTTATATTAACTTAAGCAACAATGGAAGATTAAAAAACACATACACATAAAGACTTTGCTCTAGACTGGCCTTATTTTTAAACCTCTTGTTAGCTTTAGTGTCCATAGAGACTGAAGAACTAAAATGATTACAATACTCATTCATATCACACCTGCTCCATTTCACTGTAACATTCAAGCTAGGTCTTGGGTAAACAGCCTCCTAATGTTTACATCAGAACCCCTGTGATGGTAAATACTTCAGTGGTTCATTTATAACAAGAATGTCAGGCACTCTGTATACACAGCAAGCTTGACAATGCCATAACCTCTCTAACTCAAAGTCATGGAATAATTTCTTTTTCCACGGCCCCATGAGTTTTCTGGTATTTGCTACATGACTCCATCTTAAAAGGCTGCAAAGGTTTCTTGGAAGTAAGCAGAAACACACACGGGGTCTAATCAGCACATGTCATGTGCAGAGTCTGGATCAGTGGTTCAATCTTCTTTGGTCCACTCTGAACAAAGCTATTAAATCTGCAGACAAAATAAAATTATGAACTTCTTGCAAATGTCACACGCAAACAAATTATTGATCGTTTGGAAATGTCACATAAGACCAGCAGACGAAAGAGATGGGGAGTCCAGAGGAGTTGCTCATACCTATGATGTGCTTTGTGGCACAAAAAGAAAAAAAAAAGCGCTTTATATTTCTGCTATACTTCAATAAAAGCTTCAATAAGCTCACACAGAAAATATTCAACAAAAGACTTTGTGCTACCCTTAAAGGGACTTTAGTTGAGGTTATTAATCTGATGTAGGTCATCTGAAGTAAAGCTAAACCCTTAAGAACTCGTTCTTTATACTTACGGGGATTAAGGTCAGCTATTCTCTGGAAATCAAACAGTGGAAGAGGAGAAGGATCTCACTTTGATCCCAAGTTTCACAAATATCAGATTTAGAACCACAGAAAAACACGTGAAAACTGATAATGAAAAAAATTTAGAACAACGAGAGCAAGTGAAGGAGAACTGAATTGCTGCAAAAAAAACATTTCATAAAGACTGCACATTTCATAAAGTTGCACAAAGATCCCGGGTAATTTGATATTCAATGAGCACGCGTGCACGCTCACAATCACGTTTCCATCAAACTTTAAAACGCAGCTCCAATTTCTTACATCTGCTTTAATTTCTTTGTGCCGAGTCTGATGAGCAAATGAAATCCAACTGTGTCTATGGTCATTTGCATTAGTCATTTCATTTGGAGGACAGAATAAATCAATAAATAAAATAAAAACACAGACATACACAATCATTTCTAACATTTCCAGACCACGTCTAAAAGGTTGGGTGGCACATAAGGTCCATTTATTGCATCAATTTGGAAGGAGATGACATTTTCAGCAATTAAATTTGAACCAAGATCAGCTAATTTAATGCCTGTGGCTATATCCTTCATGTATGATGGCTGAATTCTCCATATCTAACCACCTCCTCTTCCTTTCTGCTAATAACTGGCCATAAACTTCTGGGAAGGGAGGGAGGAGACCAGTTGCTGGAGTTTCAGGAGTTTTCATTCCCGTCTGATGCAGAATGAGTTTTCCACTGAACTGTGTTTTTACTTATGTTTTTTACGCAGCGTCCCATTGCAGTTGATAGTAATATAACATAACATTGATGATGGCTCCATTCTAGTCTAGTATTCATTTAATAATTAATACCCCAGGCTGCTTACTTGGGCATGTCACATATATTATTTTAGCACAAACTGCACTTCAAGATTTTTTTATTTATTGCAGGTTAACATATTAAATATTTTTGGGTGAATTGTTATTTTATCACACCAACTCAGCAAATCCTTCAGTGGGTAATCACAACAATAAAATGATTCAATGAGAAGACTAAACAAGATTGTTCTGAAATTAGTAGTTTTGCTTCCTTTAAGAGGAAATCTTGTCTTTTTCTCAATGCACAGATGGGGTTAAACTTACATTACCTTTAATATAACTGCCTGTTTCACCACATCGCAAAACACCATTTCTCCACAGGAGGAGACAAATATGGGTGAAGAGACACAAAGACGGGCATTTATAGAAAAAGTTGGACCACCATCAGAAATGAGACCACCATTTACTGAAAACTGCATGTGCACTTCACCAGATCAATAGCTCCTTATCCCCAAAAGAAAAGCGCTATTGAACTGAAATGACTGCAAGTAACTAAATGTTTAACTGCAAGAAAGTGTGTGTGTGTGTGCACAGTGCACACTGTAGGTGTGAATAGCAGAGTGCCGTTTTGGCCTCAGGCATATTGTCTCAGTCTGATTACTCAGAGCCGGGTCAGGTGATTGCTCACCTTCACTTGCCCCTCAAAGTTCTCCATGCAGGCACAGTAAGCACGAGTATGAAGAATCGTAGCTGCATGTGACTGTCCCTCCCTTAAACAACACAAACACCATGCAGTCGTTGCAGGTTCTTGTCGCAGTTACAACAATTCCAGGGGTTTTAGAAGTTGCAGAAACACAGAGGTCCCCAACAAAATATTTCAAAATGAAGATATGTAATTAATTATGTAAAATCAATAGTTAGTTTAATGGAAATATGAGTGAGAAATCAAGTTTATAATTTAGCTTGTTCATATCGGCCTGTTGCTTAATCAAAAAGGCAGAATGTGCTTTTGTTTGTAAATGTATGCTTTCTAAGTTCACTTGCAATATTTCGAGAGACAGATTGCTACATGGAAATCCAATTATAACAAAGAATTTTCTCCACGTTTTCTGTCTGACTGAAGTATATTTTGTAATTGCTGACTGAGTGTTGCACAGAAGGTTGTGTAGGAGGTCCATGTTAGAAAACAAATGTAAATAATGCACAGAGTGACATTAAAACAGACACGGCAGCATACCGCCTTTAAAAAGGTACGAGCAGCTTTCTAAAGATGTCAGAGTTTTCCTGCTAATGAGAGACAAACTCCTCTGCTACAGAATAGCATGCCAGTTAGCCACCCTACATGTTTACAGCTCAGGCTCCTCCTGGCTGACGGCATAATTCTCTCTCAATGAGGGGAGCACGTTTGAGACTAATCAAGTTAGATATACACACCCACACACACTGCAGTCCCTATCTATTCAGGAAGTCCAGTCAAAGACGTCAAAAACTGATGATAAAACCAAGATTCAAGCCAACCACAGCATGGCTGCGTGCATGAGAGGCTGTTTCACTCAAACATGCTACACCAGCTGGCTTAGAAACACAGATACACTTGTAAGTTGAAATTGTTGCCTCCGGGCACTGTTACCATCCATCAATCCAGAGTCCCAGTTATACATTTTTCACTTAAAAGGCAAACAGAGAAAAAGAATTGGCTCAGTGAGGAATATCAAGTAAGTGAATTTCTCATCTCTATGCAAGTAAATAAATGTAGGGATCTAATACCAACTTCTCTTCCACGTGCCCTGTTTAAACTAAATGAGTGAACTCTTGATTTTCAGCTAGAATTACTTTGTGCTACGAGTTCTTTTTTACTCTGACTGAAATCTACTCAACAAAAGTAAGGAAAATAAAAAAAACAAAAACTTGGAAGCCTTACGAGGGAGCAGCACATTATGGTTTTATGCCAATGCTTTATTGAAGTTTCTGTAAGACATGCGATGAAGTGAAAGGAGTTCTCAAGAAGACAAATGTGACCAGATTATCACTTCAGTTCCATCCTCTTTTTCTACATCTTTACAAATTTCTCCTCCTGTCTTTCCTTGACCTAATGGCAAGACAAACTGGGACATACGGTCATGGACACTCCCAGCCTTACAACGGACTGTCTTGGCTTGCTTTCATTTCTTTACAAGCCAGAAAACAAACCCGGTCCTCAGGTTTTTGGTGCTTCGCTGTTTCAAAACACATTCAAATCAATGAATTCTCCAAGTGTGCTGGAGCGGGGAATCATCTATAACACGAAGGGCAGCGGTACCCAAGGACAAATATCTAACCATATCGGCTTTCCCGGCCATCAGCATGAAGAAAAGCAGAAGCCCAGAGGTCTGGTCAAGGAAGCAAACAGAGCCTGTCAAGCAAATTAATGTGGGGGGGGGCGTTGGCTGATGTGTGATTTCTGAGCTGTGAAAGTCTGGCGACTTGGGGGGAAAAAAAAAGAAAACCACAATGACAACAAAAGTCACCCTGATGATCAGCAGCAACACTTTCCATTACAATACTAAGAGCGGATCTGGACGTACTTATTTTAATATGGAAATGTGTTCTGCAAAAGTACTTATACACCCCTGCTTTGATGAGTAATGGTAAATAACACCCACAACACAGCAGCAGCTGGTGAGTGACTTTAATAAAACATACTTTCAAAGACTTCATAAAACTGTTTGTCAGGAGTCAACACAAAACCATCATGTCATTTATGGCAAGAAGTACATTGAAACTTATTATCTACGGGCCAGTTGCTGTTGATAATTCATTAAAAAAAAAGCAAAATAAAACAGGGTTTTGAAGTAATAAGCAGAATATGTACAACATTTGATGAGCTCAGCAGCAGCAGGACAAACCATAAAAACAAGCCAGCAGCTTGGGCGTAGCCCTGCTGTGAATAATGAAGTAGGCTCAGAGGCCAGAAGCATCGCAACAAAACATGCCATGATTTAGCAGCATGAAAACTCAACACTAATGCCAAATATCAGCTGCACAGAGCTGAAGAAAGTAAGTGACACGTTGCAGCAATGCAAATGCGATGCTAACCGCCAGCAGGAGCTGAGATATACAACAGGTAACTTTCACAAACAATAATCTGCTACCAAATGTCGTTAGCAGACACGCTCACCTTGACCTGTTGGGGGAGAGTGGAGGTCCCTCCAACATGGCTGCCCAAGCAAGTGGGGTTGGCTGGTTAGGAATCTCACTCACGCTACTCTGAGAACCAGTTACCTGAGTAAAGTCATGCACAAATCAACCCACAGCTCTCATCCATAGATTTGTTTCAATGTCTCATTATGGGATTTGGAGACTCCTGTTTGTTACTTATCCCAAGTAACCTCCAGCAATGAAGGGGTGGCCTCAGCGCAGCATGAGCCCACCTTTGGTCTCCTGCTTGGTAATGTTTTCTCCTGGCAGGAGCCAAGCTGGGTCATCAGGGAAGGTTCTGCACCTGGGTTGTGGGAGTGGCTGCAGCTATAAAGGCTAGCTTCTAGCAGGCTCTGGACAGCCTCCTCTGTACAACGTGGACCCCTCACGCTGTTGGGTTTTGAGCTGCTCATCTGTATGGTTGGAGTGGCTTTTGATGTGTTGTTGTTTTTTTTTTAAATCCATCATTTTATCTAAACTCTATTGATGTTACCTTGAAGTAATTCGTTGAGCCGTAGCTGCAGAGTGATAATTTAGAAGTGAACTAAGCTGCAGCTTCAGGTTGTGTTATCTCCTGATGGCTCCGACACCAAACTGCTGTGCTGATCAAAAAAGATCGAAATAAAAGGTGTCTTTAATTTCCCCTTTAACAAATTCTCAAAGCTGTTAATGCGATACAGGACCCCCTGTGGTGAATTTTACAAATAAGTTTAGTTTGGAATAAATCTTTGATGCTGTGTGATTGCCCCCCCACGTCTCTTCTCTGATCAAATCACTGCCACAGGTTTTCTCGAGACCCTCACCATTAACCTACAGTTTACAGTGCTGCTTAAAGTAATGTTTTCGGCTATGTTGAAGCTTCCTGATCAGAAAACAGTGAGTAGTACCACGCGTGATTTGTGGCTGCTGAAGGAAGCCAAAGTACCCGAAGAAGTGACAGGCATGTTGAGAACATGCAGGGAGACTCCAGCAGCGATGCCTGGCACAGAGAAGCACACCACCACCATCATGCCTCCTCCTGACTGCTCTCCAATTTCTTTAGCTTCAACGAGACAGATCAGGAGGTCCAGAAGCTTTCAGCACAGAGCTCTGACAATAAATTCACAACGAACCGGAGAACAAAAGAATTTACACAGACTTTAGGTGGAGGAAGCAGAGACACCTGATTGATGGGGGGAGGGGGGGCTTTGGTGTGTAGCTGATGTTACCGAGGAGTAAAAGTTAATGTAAGTTCCCATCTAGCTTGTTTAACACACTTTTTCCTTTATTGCTTTTAGAATTTCAGGTGACATTGTGCGCTGTCAGTGGTGTTGTGTGGGTGTTTTTATCTCAGCAAAGAAAGACGTACAAACTAAAGCAAAACTGATTTCTCCATCTGTTATTTTGATCATTAGAAAACAAGAATTAAGAATATGGCATTGTTCAAAGATGCAAGCATGCTTTTGGTTTTTCTTTGTGCAATTCGTACGATCTTCACAGAACACACACACACACATTTAGTGTCAGTAGTCAGGAAGTTACCGTATCTTGAAGGTACAGAGATTTACGCCAAAAGGCCTTTATTGTCGTCATTAGCACAAAGGCAGCTCAACAGTGAATAGGAGAGGTATTTTACTAAAAAAAGGAAAAAACATGAGTGCAAGTCTTACATATAAGAAAGCAGATGATTTTTCTGCTGCTTAAAGAACAAGACTCTTAATTAGCTTGGTTTAGTAATCCAACTCGTGATTTTCAGGATGTTTTGACACTCAGCGATTTAAACTGCAAATTGCTGTACATATAGAATAAACCAGCAAGCTCCAATGATCTAATCATAACAAGAAAGAATAGAGATCTAATGAAACCTCTTTCTGTGGGATTTTCATGTGATTTATGAACATGACTGGAGAGAGGAAGGAGGAACCATGAGGTCAAAGCAGAGAAGATGAGGAGGCCGGCAGACTGTTGGAGATGTGAAGAAGAGGGAGTTATCAGACGAGACACAGTTATAAAGACTGTTTTCTACCTTAAAACTCTGGTCCTAAGCTTTTAATTAGCTGAGAGCCACTGCAGGTCCATCAACTCTTTCGTGATGTTCAGAAAGGAACAAATATAACTCCATTTTCGTCAGAAGAAGACTCTTGACAGAAGCTGCCTGCGCTGACTTGCTGCATTTCTCCGTCGTTTTCCAGTTGTTGAGCATCAAATTGAAGAATCCTGCAGACAGAGCAGCACAGAAGATCATTAGCTGCCTGCTTCTGTCAACAGGATGATATCTGTTGCCTGTTTTCAGACTTCAGAGTCAGTCCATTCCAGACTGATGAAAACAGAGAGTAATGTGTTGACATTTCTGTCTGATCAGGCTCGAACATCTTCAGCTCCCTTCGCACCACTTCTAACATCCTCCAAGGCTCATCGCACCCTTGTCATCACCTGCTTCTTCCGCCTCTCTTTGGCAGGTGATACAGGGCTACAAAATTCAAGAGCTACTTTCATCCCAGAGCTGCAGCGTCGCTCAACTATGATCTCGTCAAATGAACACTTCAACAATCACTCCACCCATGTGCATTGAGATAGGTGTTATCTTAGGCTGGAGGAGTGTGCTAAATCTGTTTGTTTTTACCTTAGAGTGCTTAAATTCAATCCTTCCAATCACATATCGTCACGTCCGTGAGGATGTTGGGAGTCAGCAGAAAGCTGCTGCCCAGCGGTTTCACCAGTATAAAGCCAGTAGCTGACTGAAACTGCAAGTAACAGCCTGTAAACCACAAGAATAAAAATAATAGGATGCTTTTTTTTTTAGGTTCATTTTTATTTTCGTCACACTATCTTTTTAATGCAAAGAACAAAAAAATCAACTGAAGCCATCAGCATAATAGCAATGCTTGATATGTATAGTTTAAAGGAGTTTTGTACATTAAAGAAGGTTTATTATATGCTAATATTCAGCCACTAATATGCCAGATAAGAAGCAGGACGACGCTTCAGCCTCAGCAACTTAACATCTAGCTCTTAAAGTTCAGCCTGGTAAACATATAAATTTCCAAACTCAAATATGTTGTTTGTTTTTTTTCCTTACCAGTTTACACAGAATTGGGATGTTTACAGTAAAAGAGAATTTGCTTTAAAGCTCAGGTATGTTTTGACAGCTCATGAATTGATTTTCTGAGTTCAAAGAAATGGCCAAGCAGTTGGGTGCTGTGAAGAAAAATATTACATTAGGCTTGTTTTTCCGTAACCAGGGAACCTGTAAGAAAAAATAAAACACTGAAATGTTTTTGCTCACTTTGACCTCTCTTGACCATAGAGATTAGCGACGATGTCATGTTGCCAGGACATGCATACATATATCTATAAAGTCCCGCGTGATCTACGACTCCTTCTAGATGAGTCTCCTTGTCTCAGTATGTCGAATGGTTTGATAAAATAAGGTGTGGATGTCTCGTTAGAGTTCTTTTTCAGACTTTATGAGAACATATATATCATATATGTAAATATGTGAGGAAATATTTATAAGTTATGAATTTGTAGACCCCTTGCTTACACACTTGCTGATGTCTGGAACAGATGTGGACATCACCAATAAAAACCTTTCTAACTAATCATGATTCGTCCAGAGGACTTTACCAGAGGGATCTTTTGTCTTTCTTTCTTTCATTTCTGGATTAAATGCAGCTGGATGAAATGGAGATCAGGTAACTCTGGAAGCGTAATGTACAGTAGTACCTGCATTCCTCGTCATTTATCTGGATGTTCACAGGTTCATTCTGGTGTGGTTGATCATAATTTCATTCGTCTACTACAGCAGAACTGATCTGGCTTTTTAAATTCAAGTACTAAGGGGCACAGATTATAAGATTATACATTTGTTTTTACTATTATTATTATTACTCTATACTTACCTGCTGCACTTGGTCCTTTTGAGAAGTGATTTACTCTGGGAAATGTGTGAAATGTCTCCTTCAAGTAGAATAGCAAAAATGATGTTGGCCAACAAGGTACTAGTTTTTCTGTCTGTGTTTACTATTTATAATCATAAAAATAGTAGAATTAACAGCATCATTACAGCATAATTCTTCCATATAATTCCCTTTTTAAAAAAAAGAAAAGAAAAAGTCATTTATCTTATTAACTCAGTTTAACGATACAAAAGGAAAATGTGCAAGAAGTGACAATCTTGTTGGTAGTGTTTGACATTCTGCTGGTTGGGTTGAGTTTTTCACAACAATCTTAGAGCAAACAGTGAGAATCAGAGAGCAGAGCTTCTGCAAGTGTGCAGAAAAAAAAAAAGCCCAAATTCAGGGATAAAGGAACGCAGGATGTTTGTACAAGTGGTAGTTCATCTGAGCACAGAAGCACAGGCGGAGAGCATATCTGTACATAAGCAGGGACTTTCGGAGCGCGGAGGTCACAATATTGAGGCAGAGCCGTACGATATCTGAGCATGAAAACAAAGATGCCTGCTCCTGAATCTAAATAAATGAATAAAAATGCACCCTAGATTTGATAGAGTAATGCACACCCACGGTGAATCCTTTGCTCTGATGAAGCATTCTCTTTATGGTAGTCTTGGATAATGACATGTCTACCTCCCGGAGAGTCTTCTCCACCAGGCTGGATGTTGGGAAGGAGCTTCTCTTAACTACAGAAAGTCATCCACCAACGCCATCTACCATAGATGTCTAGGCCTTTTTCATGTTTTTGGTTAGTTTTTTCTCCTTGTGTGTTCCATATATTAAAAAGCTGTAAATGATGCATCTCCTTTTTGGAAATGAATAGATTATATTTTAGGTTGAGAGTCTGCTCTTCATGTGAATAATCTCAATAATAACATGAATAAGAAGCTTACACTTAGGAAAACAAAAGAAACAACAAATATAGCACAGGATTTAGATTCATTCTTGCAATACACACTGCACATTATCTCGGCTTTACAATTTCTCCGTGCAGCACTGACATTTACACCTCTTAGAAGTCAGTTTTAATCATTTTCATAGCTACTTCTATGAGCTGAGATGGAACTGATTAAAACATTTTTTCTGACTTTCACACGGCTAATATACTTTGCTGTGTGCTAATGGTGGCTTAATTCAAAAGGCACAATGAGTGACGTTAGAGTGATGACAAACTTGCAGAAAGAATTAGAAATTTCATGTCCACACTTCTCCTTTATGACAGCTATAACCAAAGTGACAGATGACACGCATCCTTGACCGAAGGACGTCACATGGCTTCTGCTGCAGCCCGTGGTTTTCTAAATGGAATAAACCCACAAGCCGAGTTGCAAATTTCAGTGCTGGTCAGTTTAAACAGAAACTCCATGTGAATCTGTGTGCATAATAATTTATGCACGGAACTTAAAAATGGGCCTTTAATCCTTAATCCATCAGACTGGAAGGTCTCCTATAGAGGACATAAAAAGAAGCACAGGATCAAAGACCTGGCTGCTGCTCAGCAGCAGTGGAGGAGGTTAGGTATTCAGTCTCCTCTCCTCTCCTCTCCTCTTCTCTCCTCTCCTCCTCGATTTTGCAAGAGATTCAGAAGTTTTTGTGTTTACTTTTTCCCTTCATAACTCCATATCTCTCTGTCTTTAATCTCCTCTGCTACAATCTGATATGTTCTGTGATGACTGCATCCCTCTTTTCTCTTTCCCTCTTTTTTTTTACTCTCTCCTGAAGTCTAGTTCAAAGGAGGGGCCTCCCACCAAGTACCCCCCATCACTTCTCTCATCCATGTCTCTGCACCTTCTTCCCAGCTTCCTCCATGGGGGGCTTCACAGATCTTCCCTCTGCCACTTTTTTCCATCTCTCCTTTTCTCCCTTCAAGTCTCACCCCGTTCCTCTCTTGCCCTCACCTCCCCTCTTTACTGGTGCTCCCTCTAGCTTTCCCTCCTCCTCCTCCTTCCATTTTAGACTCGGACTTCTGCTGCTGCAAACTCGCCTTCTTCAGATACAAGTGAAGACTTTTATGCAAAGAGCCATGTGGGAAAGTTGACATGAACAAAGTAGCAACACTTGTTCACTCAGTCGTTACACTTCTGACAAGTTTCATTTTTGTTTTTGTTTGTTTTGAGGGAAAAAAAAGAACAATTTTCTGCTCTTTTCAGTGATGACGATAGATCTCATGCTCTGAGAGGTGGAGCTATCAAAACATGCCTAAATGTCATATTTTTTAAAAGAAAAATCCAATCCTGGTGCATATTTGCCTCCACACACCCCAGCATTGCTTTAAAGTAGCCATATTATGCTTTTTCCTTTTTCAGACGTCTTCCTGAGGTGTATATGCTAAGAAAATGAGGTAAATAAATAAATCTTTAAGTATTTTTTTTCACAAAATAGTTGGTTTTCAGGGTGCTAAGAACACTTCCTGCAGAGGCCACACATGCCGCTGGATATGCAGAAACTGAAAGTCGAAGTGTGTGTGAGTCATCTGCTGTGTTGTGTTGGTAACTGCCGTGTGTTTGCGCCTGTGTGTAAATATGGGTATAGTGACCATGGTTACCAAGTTGCTTTTATTCTGTCTCACACTAAAAAGAAAAAGAAGATTATGTATCTCTCTCTCTCTCACACACAAAAAAGAAAAATCAATTTCACAGACACAACAATGCATCTTCAGCTGTTGGCAACTATTTAGTCAAAATTAGTTTAGTGACAGTATTATCAGCTTTCCCACTTCTTGGCTGCAGATGTTTTCTGACTCAGCATTTTGCTGCACTTGTTAGGCTGTTGAAAGAGTATTTTCATATGCTATTTTGCCTTATTTTCAAATTGTTTCAGAGTTGAATGCAGATGTGTTTACGTACAATCAGAGCTTTCATTCAACTTAAAAAATTCAACTAATAAGCTAAAGTTCATGCTGTTAATACACCGGTGAAACCAAATCATATCTCAGAGATTCGGCTCCTTTTGTGGTGCAACGCTTGTTTTATCTGTAGTTTTCCTCTTCTTCATCTGGCTCATCTGTCTGCACAGCTCCTCCTGTCCTCTGCTCCTCCTCCTGTCTTCAGTCCTGCTCATAAAAAAACAGCATCCTATTGCAACCAAAATATTGATCTGATAATTAGGCCAGATCATAAAGAAACATTGTTCTTACATGCCATTTCAGACAAAAATAAAATCACTTGAACACAATCACAAGTACCATAAAATAAGTTGATTTTTTTCTTAACTTCTGTTTTACTCAGCTTTTCACACTGTGAAATTTGATCTTATCATTTAAGGATATTATTTGTGAGCTCTTTAATCTTGATGACATATTCTAAAGTTATTTGCTCTTCACTTCAATTTTTTCATCTGCAAAAGCATCAGATTTTCCCAGTTTGAGATAATCATCTGTAAAAGTGTGCCACGGGAGTATTTGTTTTTAGAAACTGCGTCTTATTTTTTTTTCTTACAAAATTGCTTCAGCGTTCTGAGCTTATAGAAGAAGCAGTGTGATTGTGATGCTGTCACAGGAGACAACTTCTACATCTCCTCCTGTTTCATCTGCACCATCATGACCTCAGAAAACAACTGCGCTGTGGCTCAATGGCCACAAACACCACTCTGGAGCGTGTTTCATCTCTTTCTTTCTGTGATTTGGTGTGCAAATGTTCACATGTTGTCATATTAGTATCTGGGGATTAATGTATGACTCCAGAAGATCTTTTTTTTGTGTGTGTGTTTTATTTATTTCTTCTGTCTTGAGATATTGGACTATTCAGAAAACCCTCAGGAATGCAGCCTCAGATGACCAGGCCTAATGTATATGGCTGACTGAATCTTTAAATGTTATTTGTGTTGGGAACCTGCAGATATCCACACTCTAATGGGATTTTTTTGTGTGTGGATGGGGTATGTATCTATCCAAATTTAATGAGCCCAAACTGAGCTCATTTAGCAGCTTGTGCTTATATTTAAGGGAAGTTTACATGCGCTAATATTCAACAAGCATGTGGTTTGTTTCTCTTCACACTACATCATTGCAGAGTCTCTTTATGACTCAGAATCTCATTCCCAGTTTAGAGTGTACCAAATGAACTCGGGTCTGAATCAATGCTAATATTTTGCATATAACTGTCAATATAGCGCAAGAAAAGACAGAACTTTAACATGCACAAAGAAATTCATGAAGCTTAACACAAAGAAAGGGGAGGACACCAAAATGCATAACACACGCTCTTTAAACGGCCAGAGAAAATGAGGGAGGCTGAACATTTCAGGAAAGTTAAACATTTTGTCTTCTCCAATTCCCTTTCCATATGAATATTTTAAATATCACTATAGGTGTTCAGAGTTTTAAAATTCAGGGGGTTTCAGTGATAATGAAAAAGCTGCATGAAATTTCCAACTTGGACTAGCAACTCAAACTGGTTGTGGTCGAGCAGACCCTGAGTTCAGTCTTGGTCACTGCTTTTCCCTCCCATCTCCTCCCTTCTTCGTCTCTTCGCTCTCCCTCTAGTTTAGTTTCAGAACCTCCCTCCTCATTGCTCTACCACCCACACTCACAAATCAACATCTATCTCGTCCATCTTCATTCAGTATTCACTCCCTAGCCTTTCCCCATTTCCCTTCACCCTTCACCACTCTCCATTTGCTTCCACTAAGGAAGCACAAAAAAAGTCAACTTTGTCTATCCCCGTGTAGATTCATGTGTGTGTTTGTTTTCCTCTGTATGCAAGGTTAAAGCGATACTAATGCACTGGAAAGAGGTATAGTTGACAGAGTAAAGTAGTTGTGCGCCATTTTCCACTAATGAGCCGGGTCAAATGAGGAAAAGGTCAAGAGTGTGGATGGTGTGATGGAACATATCCATCCTTTTTCAACAAAAAACACACACACACAACCTTATGCTTAATATTTGCTCATGTATGCTAAAAGAAGCACAAGAAAAGGTTTTCTAAGATGCTCTCTCTGTGAGTCGCAGAAATGTGCATATTCCTGTGATAAGCAGCTGTTTTAAAGGTTTCTTTTCTTCATCTTCTTCTTTCTTATTAGATGTACTCAGAGGCACAGGTATCAGCAAAGCAAAAAGTCCATAGAGTCAGTGTTCTCATCATAGTTTGAAGCATCTTTCTGAATCTTTTTTTTTTTTTTTTTTACTTTTATAATTAATTACAAAAGAGAAGGAAAAAGGTTTGAATGAGAGTGGGGGTGGGGGGTGGGTGGGGGATAAACTAGGAAAGAAAGAAACCAGGAAAACAGGATCAGACAAGAAGGGCCCCCAGATCCAGGCAACCAGCAGCATCCATGGGGGACCAGAAGAAAGAAACCAGGCAGCCCATCAGAAAGCCATGCCGCAGCCCAGTACGCACCAGCCCAGCAGGCAGCAGTAGAGGCCCACAGGTAAAGCCCCCGTGGCTGCAGAGGAAGGCAGCCAAGGAACCTGCAGTGACAGTCCAGGGCCCCAAGGACCAAGAGCTGCACCTCCACCCAGCAGAGGGCCCGGCTCCCCAAGAGGACCGGCCACTCCAGATGAACCAGCAACAGTCCAGCACCCACCTCAATATTTAAGGAAAAGTGCCCCACAGCCAAAGGGGCACTTTTCCAAATGCCCTCCTGCAGGAGCAGTGGGAAGGAGAGGGGAGGGAGCAAGAACCCCCTGACAAGGAGTCACCCAGACGAGCTCGGCAGCAAAAAGGCCCCCAAACCCAGCCTGGACAGTGGACACCCATACACTCAGCACAGAGACACACATTCACAAGACACAGGTTAGGATAGACACAAGAAGCGTGTGCTCCAAAAAAGGATTAGCACTCAGTAAAAGACACTGACACAGTAAACTATCCACCCTGTGAGCAGCAATCACTGACAGGTCTCTAGGTCTTCAGCTGGGAACCTCCTTTTGTCAGTGTTTTGTTTAGTTAGTCCCACGACACCTCCAGCAGGCTAAACAGTGATTTCTGGGAGCCCAGAATCACTTCCTAATGTCAACTCTCACTGCTCCACAGCAACACAACTTCCATTACACAAACTGCAAAATGGCGATCTCCATTTGGCTACCACAGCCAAAATAGCTCTGCCACCTTCAACAGACCCAGGCTTCGTAAATGCAAGCTCCACTTAGAGCGCAGTCTCACACAGATACAAAGACATGGGCGTTCACTCACACCACCACAAGCGACACAGCAAGCCCAGACCCAGAGCCCAATGATCAGTTCCTCTTCCTGGTCCCCCACCCCAGGGCAACCACAGGAAACAGGGGTGTAGGAAGACCTCACCCTCGTCACCTCTGCTCCCTGGTGGTGGGTATGTGTGGGTGTGTAGCGTGTTGTGGAACATAACTATATGTGAAACTGAAGAGCAGTTAAAATGGGAGTGGGGCACATTCAGGGGAGCCTTCACCATTGCTTGCAGATAGTGACGCTCCCCCGCATGCCCCCACACCAGCACCATCAGTCATCCATTTACAACCACAACAGAGAACATATTAGTCTGAGACTAAGACCTGAGATTGAACTGTTGGATCTCCCGTTCTGTCTTAAGAACAGAGTTAATCAACATCAAAGCTTCACTGCACAGTAAACTTACTTAGGTCTCACCAACTCTCCTGTGTCAAAATAACAGACTTTCTTACCAGTTGCACTAGGGGGGTAAAACCTGACCTCCCCAGTTCTCTCCAGTCCACTCACCAGCACTGTTTTCCACACAGCTTTGTGCTTAGTCCTCTACTGTTCACCCTCTATGCACAATAACAGCTTAATCAAATTTGCCAGTGATTACGGTGGATGGTAGCAGGGCGCCATACAAGGGACGAGAAACCTGAATTGGATTTCAGGAAACAGTATGACACTAAACACCATGCAGACAAAGGGAACCATCCCAGACTTCAGGAAGAGCAGTGCAGACCTGGGTGGTCCCCACGTTTCCATTTCTGGGCACCTTCACCTCTGTTGACCTCTCCCAGTCTTCACACAGCAGAGCAGTCATTAAAACCACAGCAGAGACTTCACTTCCTTTGAATTCTCTGGAACAACAGCATACTAGGTAGAAAGCTGCTGGAGACTTTTCACCACTCCTCCAGATTGTCTGTACAGAGGAGGGGGCTTCGGCACATCATCAGCAGAGTTCAGAAGATCACCTGCTGCTTTCTGCTCCCCCTGCAGGACTTTTACATCTCCCGCTGCCTCTGCAGAAACACAGACACTCTGAAGGACTCCTCACATCCTGGTTTTCACCTGTTATCCTCAGGTAGGTGCCACAGGTCTTTTTCACCACCTTTTCCACCCCTTATCTCAGCATGAATAACATATATACTGTATAAGAAGAACTGGACACAGGGTTTATGACCAGTTGGCTATTTTACCATGGCTGGCTTCTCTTGTGCTAATCTATGATGCAAAATAAACGTTTCTTTCAATTTATTCTGATCAAATCTGTCCAACCATCCTCATTTCAAGTGTTGCTGCTGAGATGACATGAGTAATGTCAGAGCTCAGATGAGGACTTAGCAGAGCTCTGCTGGGACCCCAGTTGCAGTCTGGCAAGTCTACCGGCATCAGCCCATGAGTTGTGGGCTGATTGACTGCAGGGCCCAGCAGACCTTTGCTTGGATGGATCCTGAATCCGCCCTGGCCCCCAGTTTCTTCAGCTGAGCCGCGCCGGATGAGCTGCGATGCTGCCAGAAATCGTCTGCAGTGGAACCTCCTGTTTGAAATTTCAATTCAGTGGTGACATTAGATATGATGCTCAGAAGTCAAGACATTGCCAAGTAATAAGTTAATGGTGACAGCTTGCCACTGGCTGTTCTCAATCCACAGACCAGGACCCTAATTACAAACATTTTGTTGCTTTATATAACTGTACCAGATGTGGTAAGATCATTCACTACCATACAGTTGTCATACATGTGAAATCAAGCCTGTAAATATGTTCGTTTCTGCTGCAGCATTGGATGATTACTGGAGACTGACTGTAGTGGTCAGTCGAGGAATTACCAGTTTCATTACTTCTGCATTGGCTTCAACCCAAAAATGCGAATGTTGGTGCGTAACAATTCTGTCAGTATTAGTAATTTATCTTCTTATCTTTTCCTTGTAAATGTCTACATCTGTTTAATACTGCTTCTCTTTTTTTTTTTTTGGGGGGGGGGGGGGGGGGGGTTCTCCCCCCCCCACCCACCCAAACCCACCCCAACACAAAAAGGAACACCAAAAACTTCCCTTAAAAA